>ML682953.1:12099-27103 GCA_007922195.1 Podocnemis expansa
CCGTGCGTCGTGTGGCCATGCCACTTCTTATTTCGAAACAACCTCTGTTGTTTCGAAATAAGAGTGCTGTGTGAACACAGCCTCTGAATACCTTAGTATTTATGAAGACTCACAGAAAAGGACTCTCCTCTTGACCCATATGTTCTACCTCAGGATTCCAACACCAGGAGGACTGCCTGGAGAGTGGGGGTGTGGGGGGATATGGGCAACGGAAAAGCAATGCCACCGATTGGCCACTTAGTCGTGATGACTGAAAGGCCTCTGGGGTTAGAAGTACAGTGATTTAAAACCTTGTGTTAGAAGTACATTGAATTAAAACCTTCCACTGCTAGGAGTGATATCCACCCCAACTACACTGCACCTATGTGTGCGCGGGAGTTAAGGACTTGGTAAGAGAAGAACTATCCTTCTAAATAATATGGTTGTAGGAGGAGTGAATGGTCTCCTCCCAAGACCACTGGGGAATGTGGTATTCCCAGAGTGAGAACCATGGCTCTGCAGAAGTACCTTGGATTTTAGAAAATCTGACAAGGACAGGTTGTCCCTATCTCACAGTCTTGTCCAGGACCATATCCCACCATGGGGAAGACAAATTTCCGAGTTTCCGTGGATGTCAGAAACTTTTTGTTTTCTTTTGTTTTGTTTTTTTAATCCACTTGAGCTCCCTCAAGTGAGCAGAGGCAACACAACAGGCCTGAGCAGATGCCCACAGTGAGGGTATCATGTAAAAGCTACCCAATGGTTTTTGGTCTGAGGTCCCACAAAGGAAGGCGTAATATGATCATCGGACGCTCAGGTGGTAGTGTTCCGGGCCCAGATATGGGTAATCATGGTACCAGGGCAACCTAGGTGAGCCATTTATGAATACCCCGGTTGGGTGACAGCCATGTGCGGGACCCAGTGGTGCACATGAAGTATGTCAATGAGCTCGCCTCACGGCCAGCTAGCAGTAGTGTGGGAGGCCAAATGTGAGTTTCTTTCACTTCTGTCCACATGGTTGGGGTAGAAGTCTTGTCTCTTCTCCCATGGGCCCTACTGACCTGGTTGGACATATAGAAGCTGATACTTCAGGGGTAGAGAGAAAGAGGGAGGGTATCACCCCACTTTCCTTGTAGGGTGGGGCCTAGATAAGGACTCCCAATTGGGGATGTCCCAGTTAGATATGAGGCCATACCAAAGAAACAGGAGAAGCTGTTGTTTATCATCAGTTGTCTTCCCCCCCCACAGGGTGGGGGTGGAGGAGGTAGGCACCGATTGACAACATAGGGATTGTGAACAGCTCTGCCTCAGCCTCCCCTCGGACATCGAGCCGCATGTGGTAGAGTGTACTGAGCATTGTATTCCCACTTAACAGCTGGGATAGAGGGAGGGTTCCAATACTGTAGAGGTGGCTGAGGACCTACCAGCACCGACTTAACCACACGTTCAGACTGGTTTTACTGGGTGGGGAATATGGCCAAGGTGTCCCTCCCCATCCTGGATGCGAAGAAGATGCTACCTAATGTAGGACAGGCAGCGGGCAGGCAGGGAAGGAATTCCACGCATCTGGATGGGCATGTGTGTCCGCGCATACCGGGAGTATCTGTAGTCATGGCTAGAGCTACTATGTGATGCATCTTTTGGTTTAACAAAGGCCGTCCTTAATGTTTACGAGGACAGAAGGAATCGTCAGTCGAAAGGGTACTGGCAGGGCTGGGGAGGGGGGCTTCCCTGATCCATTTCTTCCAATAACAGCCACAAGGGTAGCAATGGCTGAGAATTATCTGGGCACTGGGCTGCAGTTTGGATTGATCTTGGTAACTGAGAGGGGCCCTTGGGTACATGGGCTGCACTTCATATAAGATCGGGGAGGCAAGGCCAAAGACTGACTCAACCCTGTTTGTGATATCGACGCAGGGTGTGTGGGGAGCCACAGCCCTAGTAAGCTCCCCGTTCTCTCACTAAGGGAAGGGCGGGAGAGGGGCATCAGTCACCTTCTCTGATGGTGAACTGAAGCCATGACCATATTCCAGATGTTATGGGAATCACGGTGGGCAGTAAATTGGGATAGGCTCCCTTCCTTGCTGGGGAAGGAAGGGCGGGGGAAAGTCTCCAAGAGGCCCCCAGAATAGAACTGAGGGGTGTGGGGGGTTAGGTCCCTGCCTCAATCTCATCTGGGAGGAGAGTGGGGGGAGTGGTTTTCCACCCCATATGGTTTATGTGGGGTGAGGGTGGGGCCCTGATGGGAGGAGACCGAGGTATTTTACCTCTCCCCTAGGATCCCGTGCAGTACCCACTACAGTTAGGGTCTCAGGGGGAAACAAAGTGTCACCCCCAAAGGGCAGATCAAGCGCCACCTGTTGCGCAGCAGGGGACACCCTGGCTTCCCTAAACCAGGCTGCTCGGCAGACGGTTACAGCCAAGGCCATGGTGTGGGCTGCTGTCTCTACTGTGTCCTGGGCTGAGAGAAGGAGATCCTGGGAGATTATTCTTCCCTCCTCCAGGAGTGCATCATACTCCTCTTTGGCCTCTGGTGGGAGCAAATGTCCAAATTTGGCGACCGATTCCCACACATCCAGCATATAACTGCTAGTTAGGGCCTGATTATTTGCAACCTGTAGTTGGAAGGCTGAGGAGGAATAAACTTTACGTGCCAAGAGATCCAATTCCCTAGTTTCCCTCGAAGCAGGTCACTAGGGGGCTCGCCCAGGCTTAGCACCATCTGTACCACGTCCCTAGGAGGGATTGGGTGGTCAGCAAGAGAGGGGAAGTCTGATTCAGGGGCCCTATACTTGAAACTCGCCGTGTCTGAGACCGGGGCAATAGAGCTTGGATTCTACCACCGGGAGGATGTCAGGTCCCAAACACTTGGGTGGAGAGGGACCACAAGCGGCTCTGCTGAGGAGAAGACTGGCCCGAATAGGGTGTTGGAGGGTGGGCTGGAGGGCTGGACCTCCATCCCTAAGTGGGCTGTGGCATGGCGCAAAAGATCAAAGTGCACCAATAAGGGGTCTCGCGAGGGGACCATTCTTGAAGGCAGAAGCAGAAGGGTACCTCGGTGCTGGGGCTGCTTAAAGCCCTTTGATGGACCTTCCCCAGGGATTGAGCAGGGGGAAGTACCTCCTGATTCTTGAGGCTGTACCAGCAACAGCAAAGTAATATGTTGCCATGGGGATGGCTCTATGGTATTGGGGCCCAATGGAGTAAAAGGTGGAGGGCTTTGGGGCGAGGGGTATCGGTGTTGGCTGTGATGGACCCAGGCCTTAGATGTGAAGGCTGGTTTGCCCCTCCTAACCAGTATTGGGGAGGGTGGTGTGGGTAGCAGGAGGAGTGCACGAGTGGCCTCCACTGCCTCCGGGGTCATCGGTATCAGGAGCAACCCTGAATGAGCCTGTGGTGAGCCTTTAACTGGGGAGACAGGGCTGCCCTATTGAGTCAGGCCCTGCACCATTGGTACCTGGCTATGATGAATCTGCGGTGCTGCAGGTGACTGTGGTCAGTGCCAGGCTATGCCAGGACTGCGGCCCTGAGAGGCTGAGATGCTGCATTGGTGCTGAGGTACCGGGGTCAGTACCGAGCTCGTTCTTCGGCGGTCACCGACAGCATGGTGCCAGGCTGGCTCCAGTGCCGAGCCAGGTCTCGGCGCTGGGTGGGAACCCGAAGCCTCGGGTGAAGAGTGCCGAGCCTGTTCTAAGGTTAGGGCATGGCACGTTTGTTCCTTGTCCTTGATAGTCCGAGGTTTAAAGGACATACAAAGGGAACAGGTGCAGACCAAGTGGTCTTCGTCTAGGCACCGGAGACACTTCCTGTGGGGATCATCTCGAGGGAAGACCTTGCTGCAATTGGAGAAGGGTTTAAACTAGGGGTCTCAAAAACACAGCCTGCAGACTGCATGTGGCCCATGGAGCTTCTTCTTGTGGCCCCTGATAACCCGCTCAGGAATCCTGGGGCTCTCACCTCTTCAGGCCTTGGGGTTTTCATGTGCGGAACCTCTCCGCCAGCAGAGAGGCTCGGCATCTGCAGCGCTCCCAGAGTGGGGCAGGCCAAGCTGCATCACTTCCCCTCTCACATCATCAGCTATTGCCGGGGAGCAGCCAAATTGCTGCCTGGGAGCTACCCAATTCACTGCAGCCGCTGGTCAAACAGCTGGAGCAGGCTGAGTCACTGATAGAAGACTGGGGGTAGGAGGTGCTCAAGGGAGGGTAGCCGGGCATGTGAGGAGTGTTTCTGGGGGGCTTTGTTTTGGGAGAACACCAGAAAGCCCCACAGCATGGCCTCCAGGGCTTTCCTTGCTGCTGACTCTGGGACAGCCAGGCCCAGGCAGGTGGAGGGAGTCTTCCCCCAGCCCTAGTGCAGACAAGTTGGGGAGGGCGGGGGGGGTCTTTTCCCTGTCGCTGGCCCCAGCACAGTCAAATTCAGGTGGGCAGGCAGGCAGGGGGTCTTTTCCCTGTCGCTGGCCCTGGCATGGTTAAATTCAGGTGAGTGGGGGAATCTTTTCCCCGCTGCTGACCCCAGCATGGACAAATTCAAGTGGGTGGGGGGGAGTCTTTTCCTTGCTGCTGGCCCCAGCATGGCCACATTTGGGTGGGGGGGGTACTTAGTTGGATGGGACTCTGCCCAGCCCATTTGCTGTCCCATCATGGGGTGTGGTTGTTCTCCTCCCCTCCTGGCTTGGGGATACAAGCAGCCTCCCCCTTTAAAAAAAAATAAACAATTTAATTTTCTTTTTAAAAAAATAAAACATTTTAAAAAATTAATTTGAATTAAATTTATTTCAATTTTAATAAATCAAACTAATTTATTTCAGTTAAAATCAATTTGAATTTAATTAATTAAAATTTTATTTTAATTTTAATTAAAATAAGTGGTGGTCCTTCAGGGTTTTAAAAAGTATTTTTGGCCCTCAAACTAAAAAAGACTGGGAACCAATGATTCTAATGTAAAGATTTAAGTGTATTTATTTGTTTACTCTTTGTCTTTTTGATGATTTTTGCCATGTTGAATGGAAGTAATTCTAAAAGTAAATGTGTGTTTTGACTTTAGAAAGACTGTCAAAATTAAATGTTTGCATTTCAAAACAGTTAATAAATTGACTTTTACTAGAATAGTATATTACTCTTCATTTTTCACTATACTTTGGTATCATTGCATGAAAAGGTTTCAGTGGTGCAGCCCTCAGGCCAATATCCTAGTCCACATGCAGCCCTCGAGGTGATTTGAGTTTGAGACCCCTGGTTTAAACCCTGGCATGTTGATAGATGATCTCTGATGTTCTGGCCCGAGAGTGGAGGATCCCTGTGGTGGAACTATGTCCATGAAAAGGTGCTCCCAGTCGGGCAAAAAACTCATAGAAAGATGGACAGGCTGCTTGCATTCGCCAGGAGCAGACGTTCCAGATCCGATGCATAAGGCGGAAGAAATGAAACGGGAGGGGTTGGGAGGTGGCCGTTATATAGCCACTGGGTGGTGTGGGGGGCGGTGGCCGCCTAACCTCTCTTGACAGGCTAGGACAAAAGTTTTTCAGACCAATCTGGCACTCTGGCATGGAGATATCTATTACTGAATGCATCCGAGCAGTGCTCAAAGAAGAAAGCTTAATTCAACTTAATAAACACCCAGTGTGGATGGGGAGCAGGTTAAGTGGAATTAAGCCTAGTGTGACACTGTCTGAGTCTAGGGGACTGTTTATTATTATTTTTCGTATTTTCAATAATCCATATGTGATATGCCATGTTTGGTATCAATAGCAAGGCTGTAATTTGCTAGGAATGATTATATGATTTATATGTAGGTATCATATTTGTTTTAGAATCTAGTATTCTTATTTGTTTTATGTGTGTTCCAAGTTGTTTGAGCTGAGGCAATCCCAGACTGGGTGTCTTCAAACTATTGTCCTGTTAATGGCCCATCAGGAGGGGACTCCCAGCTGCCATAGGCCCAGGAAGAAATCTGTTTGACCAGTTCCCAAGACTGACCATGTGGCCCACCTCCATTTTGATCTGGCAAGGATTCTGAGATAAAAGGCCATAGCCCATTCTCCATTTTGTCTTTAGTCTTCAGTCTGCAACCTGCAATTAAGACACTCCTCTGGAACTATTCTTCTGGGAGTGAACAAAGAACTGAGACCCACCCAGCTGCTGCTGCTGCTGGGTGCACACCAGAGGAGTGGGGCTAATCTGCTGACTACAGGATCTTCAAGGATTTGTTTTCTATGGACTCTAAATCATTTGTACGTACGTGAGTCACTTTGACCCTTTAACATCTCTCATATTTTGTTTTTTTTTCCTTTTATATTAAACCTTTAGTTGTAGTTACTAAAGGACTGGCTGGCAGCATGGTATTCTGGGTAAGCTCCAAGCCTATATTGTTCTCGGTGATGTGGCTGGCCCTTTGGGGTCACAACAACCTATTTCTTAAAGAGACCCAGTGGCTACAGGGGACCCTTGGATCTGATGTGTAGTAAGGGGGCTGTTTCTATTTTATCGTGCTTGGTGATGACCAGAGTGGGGAATCAGAAGCATGTTTTGTTACTGACTGGGAGACTGGTTTAAGTACCTCCCAACAGTCGTTTGGGGGTTTGGCCCCTGGTTTTGTAGCTTGCCCTGATTTTGGCACATTCAGAAGGTTATCCCAGGAGGCCCGGGTCACACCAACTTAATTTGACCTAACCTCTAAGTGTAGACACACCCTATGTTACCAAGGGAGGGATATCTGCATTATTTGGTGGAGAACAAAAAAGAGATTCATCTGGACTATAAAAATATAAAATACCTGCAGATTAAGATTTTGCCACAAAACACACATTAGCTGAACTTTTGGAGCAGCACTCTTCCAGTAATCATTTCTGGCACCACCCCCAGCTTCTTCCCCAGCCATCATCCCCAAGCTTCTGTAAAGGAAATTGCAAGATGGAGTAAGTTTAGTTTGGAAGTTCTGTGTGAGAGGCTCTGTTTTTGCTAAGACAACAATAATTACAGAATGTATATTAAGTCAGGGGAGCTAGTGACTTCGATAAGAGGATAGACCGTTTATATAGATAAAAGGTGATCCACAAAAGCAGATTATAAAACAATCCCTCCTGTCTGGACCCTGATGGGAAGCTATCAACCTAGTCTGGCAAACAGATTGACGGGGGCCAGGTAGCCAAGGGGTCACAGGAGTCTGGCCACTCTCATTGGTCAAGGACAGTAACTGTTACCCAAATAAGCTGTAAACAACAACAGAGGTGGGCTAACTATATGCTGCCTATTAAGTATAATCTGTGTAACCTGCATATTAAGAGTAGTAACATCATGTAGGGATTTTAAGCATGATGTAACTTGTTGTATTATGAATAAGCTTGTTGCATTATGTATATTGTATTTTGCATGTGAAAAGGTATGTATGACCTGTAACCCCTAAACTGGGGGTTCTTGCTCTGAGAGGGGAGCTTTTTTGCTTCTCTCTGATGTAGTTCCTGTTATTATTCAGCTGAATAATAAACCCTGAACCACACCTCATTCTCTGCTTATTCGAGTCTCAGCTGGGAACGGGCCTTCATCTTTGGGGAGGATTCGTGGTTTCTCTTTCCAGGTTGAGAACCCGGACCAGTTTTCCCCCACACTTCCCTCCTCAGAGCCTATCCTCTCCATTTTCTGCCGGAGTGGCAATCAGACGAGCACAACTGAAGGGACATGCCTGCAAAAGGCACTGAGGGTAAACCTTCTGCTGAATGATGCTAGGTGGTGCCCAAAGTAGAGAAGCTGGACTAGCCGCACAGCTCTGCCAGAGAGGGCACAGAGAAGCCTGCTGAGGGCCAACTTCTCCTTACCCTCAGCCTCCAGTAAGTGTTTGGAGCCTGCCTGGGGTGCACAGAAGGGTGCCCAGGACAGTCAGGGAAAGAGGCAACAGGGGTCTTGGGAGTGGGGGAGGTAATGAAGGCCTGGGGAATTAGGAGGAAGTGGGGCCCAGGGATGGTGGGTGGGGCATAGTATTCAAAGAGCCCCACCAAAAGTCATCACATTAAAATCCCTGCACATGCCCTTTGGGGAATCCACTGTGGCCCTTGGAAAATTCTACCAATGGATAATTATTCTCACTGTTAAGAAATGATTCTTTATTTCCAGTCTACAGTTTTCAACTTCCAGGCATTGACTTGTCTTATAGCTTTGCCTGCTAGACTGAATAGGACAGTATTAAATATTTCCTCATGTAGATATTTTATAGACTGTAATTAAGATACTACATAACCTTCTCTCTGTTAAGCAAAATAAATTGATCTCCTTGGTATTTTCAATCCTTCAATCATTCTCATGGCTCTTCTCTATCGCTTCCTCACAAAAGAAAAAAAAAAAGGAAGAAGACTCACCTGATTAAACCAAGTAGTTACAGCACTCACCCATTAGGTGGACAAGCCAGGTACAAAGCTTCACTTAGCCTGATGTGAAACAGGTACTTAAAACCAAGGCTGCCCTGAACTATATGAGTCCCAAACCAATGGACTGTACAATATTTTGGCACAGGGCTCACTCATTTTCTCCTGTTGCAGCGCTTCCCTTTTGTGTAGCTAATTGACTGGTCATTGGCAATGAGACTGGAATAAAGACTGCCCTTTCACAGATGAACGCCCCATCCACCGAGCACTGAGGTGTTTTACTGAAGGTGCCCTTTTGGGACTAATCTCTTTATCAGCTAAGACGCACTGTCCCAAGGAGATTGGGATATAAAAAAACATAAAATCTATTTCCAAAGATGTAACTGCAAACAATAGGCTGGTTATTGTCCAGTTCTGTGAGTATTAAAGCAAGGGGTAAGAGCATTCCCTTAGATTTTTTTTTCCCTCCCTAAATTTTGGAGCTACTCTTTTGTGAGTCAGATTTGAAGCCTTGAAACATCAGTTTCTTCCACCCATTTTTGCATTTTATTCTGAAATCCTGAATTTCTTCTCTTCTCTCATCTTTTCAGGTTCAGGAGGACAGAGACAACATTCTAGGGTCTTTGTCTCTGTCCTGACAAATTGTTTGCATTGATAATTTCATAGGGAAATCCCAGTCACTGGGGGGGCAGATGCAGAGTGGTTCCTCTTTGTCTGTCTCCACAGCATGACTGAGTCTGAGGAATGGGTACACTCTCTCTGAACTGTTGAGAGGGATCACAGAAATATCAGCCAAGACATTGACATTATAAAATGAAATTGTCCCTACTTCTCTATCCAGATAAATCCCAATGACAGTTGGCCATAAATCCCACTCCTGAATTTTAGTATTTGCCTCATCAGGGTGATACTGCCCCTTCGATCTCTTCAAGGACCAGCATCCCTCCACAGGGAGGTCCTCTAACATTGTTCCTTTCACTGTGTCCCTCACAGTCTCACTTAGTACTCCCAGCTCCCAGTCAGGTTTATCCCCCACCTCCACCTCCCAGTACTGCCTCCCAGCCACAAACCCCTCCCTTGCCACTGTAATCAGGGCTCCAGAGGGGGTGGCCTGCTCTGGAGATCCAGGTTCATGATAGACTCTTCTTCCATCCTTAGACACTTTCAGTTCAGGGTGTTTATAATCTGGATCCAGAGTGACAGGAACTGGTGAGAGAAACCAGACAATGATTACAAAACTGGTCATATTTAGGGTATGTCTATACTGTTGCCACAAAGTCATCACCATCACATTGATTTTTCCAGATTGACTGAACAGTCAGTTAAGACATACTCTGTCAGTCTAGAAGTTAATAAAACCACATCCTCTAGTGGTGTAGTGCTGAATCAAAGGGAATATATTTCTCTTTGGTGCAGCGCAGTGAAGATACTGCACTAAAGGGGAGTTAGGAAGTCAGTAGGAGTTACTCTGCATACCTTGTGTAACTCCTGTCAACTGCTGCCAAATTTTCCTGGCAGTGTAAATGGGGCCTTATTTCTGGGGAGAGACTGAATAAGGGAACTGCAAAGAGTTTATAAAAATGGTAAGGACTGTTGTAAAGGGATGACCAACTGTTCCCCAAATCCACTAGTGACAGGAGAGACAGTATTTGTCTTAATCATCACTGAGGAAGATTTTGGTTAGCTATTAGGAAATGGTATCTCACTCCAAGGATAGTTAAGCACTGGAATAGTTTGGGGGAGGTGGCGGAACCCCTGTCACTGGAGGTTCCTAAGAACAGAACCCTTTCAGGATGATGCCTCAGCACAAAGAGATGGACAAGATGACCTTGTCAGATCCCTTGGAGACCAACATTTCTATGATCCTCTAAAGCGAATAAGCTGGAATTGAATTTCAAGCAAAATATATGGTACCTTTCACAGGTAAACAAGTACAGTATAAAAGGATGGCTTCAGAGGTGTAACTTTGGGAAGCACACTCTCTGCATCAGGTGAAAGTAACATCATGGTATGAGACTATGAAATCTTATAGAACCTTTTTCCTGTACCATATTAACAAAACTAACTGACATTGATTATTTAGTTCCAAAGGGGCAGCCATGTTACCCTAGTTCAGTAAAACAAACAAACAAACAAGGAGTCCTGTGGCACTGAAAGACTATCAAATTTATTTATTGCATGAGTTTTTGTGGGAGGAAATCCCACTTCGTCAGATGCTTTGAAGAGAGTTTGTGAATGCCACTTGTTAATGAACAAGAGCCATGGCACCACATGTAACATAAAGAAAGAGTTCTGTATGCCTGGAAAGTGCTGCATGTCCTTTATGGTCATGATTTGTAACCCTGTGGGAAAGACCAGATAGGGGAGGTCATAACTTTGAAGCATCTGACTAAGTGGGATTTTTCCCATGAAAGCTCATGCAGTAAATAAATGTGTTAGTCTTTCAGTGCCACAAGACTCCTTATTTGCTTTATTGATTTGTTAGTGTCTTGAGTATATTTAATAATGAAATAATGAACCAAAGTGTGGTCAAGCAATTGGCTATACAATTTTTTAACAGACACATCTGGCCAGAGTTTGGAGTAAGTGCTCCCTCCCAGTGCTGTCCCACTCACCCATGTAGCTTCGAGCCTTCCTGAAATCTACAAAGGAAGGAAAATGAATATGTTTATGGATTGCCTGGATATTTGTAGCAAGAAGTGATGTCACTCTGGAGCAGAACAGACTCTCCATATAAAAAAAGCTCAGTGCATGAAATGCTACAGAGAAATATATAAGCTTACCTAACTCCACGGTCAGCCTCTCTGAAATGGAAAAAAGATTGAATTATTCCCTAGAAGGTACAGAAATTTGTTGATCCAAAGTCATGCAATCTCTTTAAGATGTTTCTTCAATTTTCTCACAGCTAGAGGACAGAAGTCCTAGTCAGACACTGAGGGAGAGAAAAATCCTGTCAAAGCTGTGAGATTAGAGGTGTTTGCTAATAACAGTCATTTCCCAGTGATACATTTGGTATTTTCTGTATGACGTTGGAGCTTTAATCTGCTGGTTGCTATTAAGATCAGGGAGATTAAAGGACCCTCACAAGATTAAAATATGTTTAAAGAAATTACTTTCCTCCACTACTGATAATTAGAGCAGGAGAAATTCTTCAGACAATCAGTTTATCTAACAAAAAAGGCATTTTCAGGTCAAGGAAAACTTAGAAACCTCTTCTGGAAAAAACAAGTTTGGATGGAATTTGGTGAATAGTTTCAGCTGAAAAAAACTGTGTGCAATTTTTTCCTCCAAAAAGGTAAAGATGTTTTATTTTGACAGTTTTGAAATGAAATGGTTTTGTCTGAAAACAATGCATTATTTTTACTGGGGGAAATAATGTTCTAGGTTGAACAAAATGTTTCATGAATCTTTTTTCTAATTTTGTATTTTGGTAAGGAAAACTGAAAGATCTGCATTTGCAGTTGCCCCCCCCCCCAAACTTGCTGTTTGGCCACCAAAGTGAAAAATCAGTTATTCACTCAGCTCCACCAGTAATCTGTTAGGTTATTAAAACAATCAATTTCAACTATAGCAAGTCCTTAGATTCACATGGAAAGGACTGGTACTCTCATTCAAGACCAACTCTTGAAAACAAAGTCAAGAAATTAATCTGTTCCCTTGCTCATACCCACACATAGGGAAAGGTCTCCAGGAACACAGGCTAGTAATCAAGACATAGCCAGCCCTATTCTATCGTTTCATAATTATGTAGTTCATTATGTGATATTGAAGTCAACGTGACATCTGTTCATCTAGCTAAAAGAAGGAAAGTCTTGTAGCACCTTAAGGACTAACAAATTTCTTTGGGCATCAGCTTTTGTGGGCTCCAATCCACTTTGTCAGATGCATCTGATGAAGCAGGTTGCAGCCTATGAAAGCTCATGCCTGCAGAAATCTGTTAGTCTGCAAGATGCCGTAAGAACTTCATTGTTTTTGCTGTATACATACTACCACAGCTACCCTGCTGGAATTTATCTAGGTGTGAGAACAGATAACTTATGTCTGATGGAGCAAACATAAATGCCAGGATGGAATTAAGTTTTCTTGTCTCAGATTTGGCTCACACTGTTCTCAGAGGGTATACCTATACTTAGTCTTTAAATTGAAATAATCAGCATTATTTCGATTTAAAGAAGGACATGTCTACATAGCTTTCCTTATTCTGAAATTAGGAGCTCCCTCATTTTGATATAAGGAAAGGTCATTTTGATATAATAAAACCTCTCATTATATTGAAATGATGGTTAAATCAAAATGGCTATTTTGAAATAATGCAGGATAGGCACATAATTTCAAATCAACCATTATTTTGATTTAAGCGTGGTTTGACCTTCCTCCTCCCAGAGTGCACAGCACCAGGAAGGAGGAAGTGCTTACCTTGGCCAGACAGCGTGCTGGCAGACTGGTGGCAGCATGGCACAGCATCGCAGGGCTCCAGTGCAGGAGCGACACAGGGCTCCTGTCTGGACTCATGAGAAGGTCCTCTGCCTCCCGCGGATTTGGACGACAGAGGACATCCACTCCCAGTTGCAGGTCAAGCACTGCAACCAGAATGTCTATGAGGACATTGCCCAGATGCGGTTGGCTCAAGGACATAGCTGCACCACAGAACAGGTACGTGCTAAAATCACAGTCCTCAGGCAGGATAGTACCAGAGTGAGGGAGGCAAGGCAAGTCCAGGGGGCAGCAAGAAACCCCAGCATCTCCTACTACCAGGTGATCCATGCCTTCCTCAGCAAGAAGGCAACCAGGCTGCCAGCCAAGATCTGCGACTCTGCAGAACACACACCTGGCTGCACCCCAGGAGGGGGACTCAATGGATCCTGAAGCATCCCTAGATGTGGGTGTGGCTAGCTTCCCCAGTGGCAGCCCACCTGTTGCTGCAGTGCCAGCCAGCCTGGCTAGACAGACCAGCCACCACCCCCAAGGAGGAGGAGGAAGATGGGGACACAGAGGAGGCACCTCCAATTGAGGACAAGCCTGGCGAGGGTGTTCCACCAGAGAGGGTTGGGGGGAACCAAAGGTGACAGTGTCAAGGGCTAACTGCATGCAATCCACACGGATGGCATGTGGCCTCAGGAGATGCCACAGGCATGGGGGCCTCAGGAGATGCCACCATGGGCACCGTACCCAACCCGGGCAGCACAGCATGGCTGTGCATGCCTCAGGGGTTGTGTCCTGTGGGACACAGCCCTGGACACAAGGGGACAGTCAGGGCACAGCTGTCAGCTGCTGTCAGGCTGCCCACAGCCTGCTTGTGGGAGCTCAGCAGCCGCACCTTGCCAGAGGAGGAGGGCCTGCAGGACCTGGGACAACCTGCTGCATGAGATCCTGCAGCCTGCACTGTATCACTGACTACCTGCCCCCCTCCCCCCAGAGAAAAGGAAACTGCCCATGGAGAGCGTGTCATCCCTTGCCACAGGTGCCCCCGGACCCATGGTGGGCCACGGAGAAGGCCACGGCACGCCCCCATAGGGCACCGGAGCCACTCTGCCAACCTTTCTGGCCTTTAACATCCCCATCCCCACAACCAGCCCATCCTTCTCCAAGTTGTCCCCTACTCCCTTGTTCTCCCTCCAAGTCCCACCCCCCATCATTAATAAAACATGTTTAATTCCTATCATTTGTGTTGGTGCTTTTATTGGGTGTTGGATGGGGAGGGCGTAGTGGGGGGAGCAGGCATGGGCTGGCTCGGAGAGGAGAAGGAGTCTCTTGGCAGGCCCAGCCCTCATGGCTTACTGAAGAACAGGCCCTTGAATGCTTCCTGAATGCTGTTCGTTCTTTGGTGGGCTCACTACCTTGGGGACACAGCTTTGGGCTGCTCAAGGCACCTGGAGAGGTGCTCTGCTTCAGCCTCCCAGATGGGGAACACTCTCTCCCCCCACAGCTCACACAGGACAACCTCAGCAGTGGTCTCCCCAATGAGGTGGAAGCATGGGAGGAGATACCTTCACTGGGCCCCTAAAAGCACTCTCCATCACCTGGTTCACTCTCCAATTGAAGAGTTCATGACCGATGGTAAGGGGTCCTATGTAAGGCCTCATCGGCCATGGCAGGAGTGAGTATGTGTCTTCCCTAACAATGAGAACAGGCACCTGCAGGTCCCTGAAGGTGACGTCATATGGGGACAAGAAGGCACCCACCTACATGCCCGTGTAGAGGGAGGAGTTCTGAAGACTGCTCGCATCACGTGCCTTCCCTGGCCACCTGACATAACTGTTTCTGAAGATGCCCTTGTAGTACACAAGGGCCTGCAGGACCATCAAATGGTAGCCCTTGCAGTTCTGGTACTTGGTGGTGCAGTATTCCGGGGCTCACATGGGGGTATGGGTGGCATCCAAAATGTCTGCAGTTGGGGAAGCTGAGGGTGTGAGGCTGTTGATGGTGTCCTGCAGGTCTCCCAGGGTGACAAGGCAAGGTAGCTGGACCACATTGATGGCCCTGCAGACCTGCAGGAGGACTGTCCCCATGATGGCCTCTTGATGCCAAAGAGGTGGGCAACAGATCTGTAGGATTCTGGAGTTGCCATCTTCTAGAGAGCAATGGCCACTCTTTGTCTGTGGGGATGGTGGGTCTCAGGTGAATATCCTTGGGCTGCAGGACTGGGGTAAGATTGCAGACCAAGTATTCAAA
>VOCP01052510.1:0-11074 GCA_007922195.1 Podocnemis expansa
GGTGCCTGCAGCCCCCAGAGGAAGCGAAATAGCAGGTCCACACTGTGGACCTGCTATTTCGCTCCCTTATTTCGAGGACACAGTTTTGTTATTTCGAAACAAGTTATTTCGAAATAACAGGTTCTTTCGAAATAAGTTATTTCGAAATAGCTTCTTTCGAAATAACAAAACTGTGTGTAGACATAGCCATAGAATCACAGAAACTGGAGGGGATCTTGAGAGGTCATTGTGTCCAGTGCCCTGCAAGACCAAGTACCCTCTGTGCAACTGATGTCAATGGAATTGTTTCATAGATACCTCTAAGGTAAGAATTTGAACAGAAAAACTTTTATTAATGGTGATGATGTTCTAGAAGAAAACTGTCTTGATTTCAGTACCTGACTCAGTCTGGCAGTTAGAAAAAAAAATATCATTTTACTTTTAAATTGAACATCTTGGAGCCAGAGATCATTGAGAGACAGTTAGCATGTAATGCTACAAGGCCAAATTTAGAAAAGTTAAAACAGAGAAGCATTTTACAAACAAGATCCAATTGTTGTAATTAAGAATTCAGGGTAAATTTTGCAAGGACAGGGCTGCATATGCTGGACACTTTACAGGGAAATAAATAATTGCTATTACCTTAACTGTTTCGCTACTTGCAAGTGGCTACTGTATTCTTCACTTCCTTTCCCAAACTGTTGTTTTGCATTATTAGTAATCATTGCCTGTGACCCTGAAGATGTATGATGTGACTGTTATGTCAATCAGTTCCTTTATTCTTTGCTCATGTGTGACTTCTAATATAAAAATATATAAATCAAATAATAAAACTAATAAACACAAAAGGTGTGCAAAGTTTTTGCTTGTCTCACAGGGTCACACTGGCAGATTCAGTTTAATGAAGTGATTAGTACAGGCTAGGAGTAGCCTCAGAGGTAATAAAAAAAGCAAATCAACTTTGAGATATGAATATTTACCAACACACAGAAAAGAAAGACTAGCCAAAAGAAATAGAGAGTTCTCAGAGAAATGTGGTGGGCTAAGATGACTAAATAGCATTCGTACTCCATAGTCAGATAGAATTTTAAATCTCTCCATCCCTGGATACTTATGACCCAATGAAGGTTGCAGTGTTACAGACACCTTAACCCAGTGGTTTTCAACCTTCTAAAAGGCCTGGCTTGACTAAGCCCTGCCTGGAATGATTTAGTTGTTGTTGGTCCAGCTTCAATAAAGAGGTTGGACTAGATGACCTTCTGATGTCCTTTCCAGCCCTAATCTTCTATAATTCTCTGCTGTGGCACAATGAGTCTACCAATAATTCATGAGAAGAACTTTATTTCAAAGAATAAGCAGTCCTAAACAAGTCAATATTTTCAACTTGGTTAGCTCAAGCATAGTTCAAAACCATGTAATTATTTCCACCAGCTTATTCAGTCACTGAAAATGCTTGTATTAATGTGAGTGCCATGAAACTATTACATCCAAAGAATGGATATTTAAATTTAAGAATTCTTTCCAGACTTCAATCCAGAAGTACCACTGGCCTGCGAAAAGACTCGGGGCTCAGGCGCTGAGACTCGGAGCTCACGCACCACTGTTGCAGCTGACAACCACAAGCGGCCCAGCAGTGGACCCAGGGCTTGGGCACTGGGACTCAGGGCTTGAGTCCCATAAGCCCAGTGCCAGCCATGCCCCTGCTCCAGTCTCAAGCTGGTGCTAGAAATGCTTTTTTATTTATTGTCCTTGCTATTTTTAGAGCTTAAAGCAATGCTCAGGTCTTCAGAATTTTCAGGTGATTTTCAGTCCTTCTATGGCCCCCATTGCTATAGTATCTGAGCATCTCAAAATCTTTAATCCTTACTACTCTCCTCTAAAGTAAAAAGATGTTATTGTTCTCTTTTATAGCTAGGAAATAGCAAGAAAGAAACTAAATAACTTTCCCATAGTCACAGCCAGAGCAAGGACTTGAAGCTTGGTCTTCTACGAACTAAGTTAATGCCTTCGCCATTGGATCATCCATCACTGTAGCATACATAATTTTCACTTTTATGTTTAGCAACATGGATATTCTGACATTTCACATGCTCTTCACAAAGCATCATTTGGCCTTTCTGATTTTGGTCTTGATCTAGAATACTGTGACTTCAGTGGGAGCCTTTCCACTGACTTACTGGGTTTTGGATGAAAGCCTTTAAAGGACTTGTGATGCATGGGTTCCTGATGCAAGTAATTCAGGGAAGAGCAACGCAAATAATGAAGGTGTGAAGAAGTTGATATATGAGGAAAGATTTAAAGGATTAGAGTAGGTGAAATTTCAATGTAATTTGGCATGAATAGGGACCAATATGATGAGCTTGATCAAATTAGCAAGGGACAATATGATCGTTGTTTACATATATTGGATGAGTGTTTATATTAAGGAGGGTTATATCAGCTTTCCCTGTGTTCCTTTTTCCTGATCTAGTGGAGAATCCAACGCTGGGAAGAGAGCAAACTAGTTCCCCTGGCCTATTTTGTCCTTGTTCACTTTGAGGAGTCTGCTAATGTCCTTGTTAATGGTGAAGGAGGTGTTTGTGATGTAGGCAGGTTTTAGTAAGGCAGCTCTGCACTCAAAATGTTTACCAGTTTAGCAATACCAATAAACCCTCCTAGTGTAGCTGCAGCTCAGTTCATGAGAAGACAGCCTTTTCTTGTTCAGTTTATATCTTTGTCAGGAATGAAGACATGCCACTGCACCTACTCAGTCTCTGTGAACTATATAGCACAGCTGAGCTTCTCTACCTAACTGGCCAAGGGAAATCAGCAAGCTTGTTCTTAAACCCAACAGCAACAACAGGTCAGCTGCTCAATGCGTACATCAACAAGTGCAATTGTTCCTATGCCTGCCATGTTTCCAGTTTGTTCCAGCCCTGCATCCCTATCAGCTTCCCGATGCCCAACATCTGCTCTGACTATTAGGCATGACCATCCGTGTCCCATTTCATAACAGCCTAAGATCCCTAAACAGACAACCAGATCCATAAGCAAAATAAAATAAACCAGCAAAAGCACTTTTATGGCAGGATAATTATGTCAGTAGTCTTATTAGCAAATTAAGGTATGGGTTGGATGAACACACTATAAGATGGACAGAAAGCTGGCAAGATCATTGGGTTCAACAGCTCGAGATCAACAGCTCAGTGTCTGGTTGGCAGCTGATAACAGGCAGAGTGTCCTAGGTGTCTTCATTAATGATCTGAAGCATGGGGTAGATTGCACCCTCAGCAAGGTTGCAGCAGTAACTGGTAAATACAGTGGAGACAGGGGTAAAATACAGAATGACCTAGACAAATAAGAGGATTGGGACAAAAGAAATCTGATGTGGTTCAACAGCAACAAGTGCAGAGTCCTGCACTTAGGAGGAAGAATTCCATGTACTGCTACAGACTGTAAACTAACTGGCTAGGCAGCAGTTTAGCAGAAAAGGACCTGTGGGTTACAGTGGACAAGAACCTAGACATGAGTCAACAGTGTGCCCTTGTTACTAAAAAGGCTATCAACATATTGGACTGCATTAGTAGGAGCATTGCAAGCAGATTGAAGGAAGTGATTATTTCCAGCTATTTGGAATTGGTAAAGCCACATTAGGATTATTGTGTCCAGTTTTGGGCCCCAATTACAGGAAGGATGTGCAAAAATTAGAAAGAGTCCAACAGGAGTCAACAAAAATGATTAGGGGAGTGAAACACATGACTTATGAGGAAATGCTGAAGGAACTAGGCTTCTTTAATCCACAGAAGAGAAGAAAGGGAGGATTGGATAACAGCCTTTTAACTACCTGAAACGAGGTTCCAGGGAGGATGGAACTAGGTTGTTCTCAGTGGTAGTAGATGAGAGAACTAGCAGCAATGGTCTCAATTTGCAGTGGAGGAGATTTAGGATGGATATTAGGAAAAAAATTTCACTAGGGCTGTGTTCACACATGGGGTTATTTCGATACGGTTTTTTCGAAACAACTTGTATCGAAATAGCACCTTATTTCAAAATAACTTAATTCGAATTAAGGAAAAAAGCTCAAAGCAAAATAGCAGTTTCAGGCAACAGTTATTTCGAAACAAGTCACCGTTGTTTCAAAACAAAATGTTCGCATGGCGCTGTTTCGTCCCCGCATGGGGTTTAACTTGTTTCGAAACAACACCGTTGTTTCGAAACAACGGTTCCTGTTGTTTTGAAACAACCGTGCGTCGTGTGAACAGGGTATTTCTTATTTCAAAACAACCTCTGTTGTTTCAAAATAAGAGTGCTGTGTGAACACAGCCTAGGAGGGCAATAAAGCACTAAAAGGGATTATCTAGGGAAGTGGTGAAATCTCCATCCTTAAGAGGATTTTACGGCCCTGCTTGACAATGCCCTGGCTCAGATAATTAAGATGGGGTTGGTCCTGCTTTGAGCAAGGGTTGAACTAGTTGAACTCCTAAAGCCCCTTTCAATCCTAATGTTCTATGATTCTATGTCTACACTAGGGGTTTTAATGTAATAGAAATGTCACCAAAAAACCCTTCTAAATTACATAATGCATCTGATAAAGTGGGTTGGAGCCGATGAAAGTTTATGCCTGAAGAAATTTGTTAGTCTTTAAGGTGCCACAGGGCTCTTGTTGTTTTTGCTAAATTACATAGTTATATAAACTGGGCTCTAATACCTTAATTCATACAGGTCACTAACATGCTGGCCGTTCAAGCCCAGGTGGGCAGAAGAACCATTCCAGACATGTTGGAACAAAAGAAGGCCTAGAAAGTGGTGAAAGCCAGAAGAGGAAGGCGGGGAACAGTCCCAGGGAACAGTGGTTGGGAAGAAACCAGGCCACAGTCTCTTTTGGAGCCCAGAACCAGACGCCCTGTTGTACATTCTCCCAGCTAACCAGGATGAGCCTAAGGAAGGAAGGTAGTATTTATGCTGCATTCTCTATCATAAAGAGAGATGCTAGCAAGAGAAGAGACCATGTGTTACATGTTGATCTCTTCAAAGTAAAGCGGAGGAGTGCAAAATATGGGTCCGTTGGAGAGAAGTTGACTGAGGCTGCAGGAGTCATAGCCCAGCCTTCAGGGAGGGCTCAAAATTCTTTATTCAAGGAGAGGAACTGCGTTTATTCTAACACTGATCATACAGGGCTCTGTGGACTCCTGATACAAGGAGAAAGAGACGAATAACCTAGCAAGGAAGCCTATTTGAACATTCAGAGCAATCTTGGAAGATCATTGATGAAAAAAACTGAAGATAGAAACTGAGCATGAAGGTGGCCACACTATGACAACCGGCTAACGGCTTCTAAATGGCTGTAATTTCCCTACCAGAGCTGGATTCAGATTGATGATCAAGGGTCAAGAAGCACTGATCCATTAACTCTCAGCTTCTGATTGTGCCCAAAAGTTGTAATGATCACTTCTGATTTTTTTCTGTTCTTGAGAATCAGGGGGGTTATTTTTCTACAAACAACATTGCAGCTCTGTCTTAATGAGAGAAGAATCTATAAGTACATTGGAAATTAACTGATTATACATTTCCATTTGAAAGCTGACAAATAAGGACAGGAAAAGCATTTATTTATTGCAATTCAACAAATGAAGAATCGCTGCCTGTTATCCTTTTGATGACTCCATCTCCATTAAGCTTTCACTTTGTGTTCAGTTCCACAGAAACAGAATATTTTCTTTTTGTAGTTATTTATCAAAAGGTCAAACGAATAAAAAATTTGAAGAACTTTTGCATTGATGAAAACTTTCAGATGTGCCCTACTTAAAACTTCAACCCAATCCTCTGCCTCATACCTTTTACACATAAATGATAATTTGCAGTTTTATCATGCTTTCAGCCACAGGTCTGAAAGCATTAACATCAATAAGTTATGATTCACAGCACCTCCATGAGATCAGCCAAATGGGGCAATGGAATTATTATTAATAATAAAAAATACTAAATAAATAAATAGTATTTTACAGATGGGAACACTGAAGCCCAGAGAAGTGAAGTAACTTACCCAAGTTCACACAGCAAATCAGTGGCAGAGTCAGTTTTAGACTCCAGAAGACTTGGTGTCAGACGGTAGCTGAACTTCTGAAGCAGGCAGGGACACCTCATACCACTTACATTATCCACTAGAGGAGATAAGACATTGACGTTTCACTGGGGATTAGTTAAGTTACAGTGTTATTGGGAAGCACTTGTGCAAGATTAAAAAGGGCTTGAGGTGGAACAGAGACTCCTGGACAGTAGAACAATTCCTAGAAAATAGAAGAAGAAAGATCCTGCAGTGAAGGCATCTCAGAACTGGTAATGAGGGTTTAACAAGTAGACAAAATCAAGGAAATATGTTCCACTTCCTAGCTGGAAGAGTTTCTGAAAGGAAGAGATGATGAATGCTACATCTGAGAGTAACCTGGCTCCTAGGAAAGACTACACCTACCCCTTCTAAAAGAAGCATGCTGTCCTGAGGAAGGGTTGCTGTGGTTCAGCCTTCATGGGGACTCCATGAGAAGAGACCCTCCCCCAGAAAGTGAAAAGAGACTCATTACTCTTGAAAGGGGCTCTAGGTCATGAAAACCTTACTGGTAAAAGAGCTTGGACAAAACTGTGGTTGATGGGCTAAAGCTAACTCAGCTCCTCTTCCCTCTGCAGCTAGAAAAGCTGAGGAGGAAGCCTATTTATGCAATGGTTCACCTTTGGAACTGAACAAACTAGACCTCTGAAGAAGCACCATTCAATACACAAGCCTCCCTGGCCTAATTAAAACCCTCACTCAGGGACACCAAGCCAGAGATGCAATGGTGGCACTGCATGAGGCGGCCACCATTACACCTGACTACTAGTTTTTTGTTCTCGTCAGAATCACCTACCCAGCAACCAATTATAATGTCACAAATTTTAATGACCATTCAAGCATGTAGTGCTTTTTACCTGCTCATGCTGTGCTTCACTTGATATTCATTATCTGCTGAATGTTTTTGCTCTATATTAATAGCTCATTCATTCTGTGCCTTAGGGGCAAGAGCCACTGTTGAAGAGAATAATATATGAATGGAAAATAAGGAATGGCTAATTGTAGTAATTTGCAGTTATTGAGCCAGACTATTATTATTATCGTTATTATAAGTGGAACTGAAGTTAAGGTTGCCTGACACTTCCCATTAGAAGATCCTGTTTTCTGTTGCTCATAACTCTGTCAAACTTTAACAATTTGTGCTGAAATTTTCCATGCCAGGTGTCTTAATGAGACTGATTTTTTTTTCTTTTAAGTTTCAGTTAAAACAATTCAGCTCTTTCCAAGAATGAAGTTAAGGGAAAATATTATTTTGCTCATGGTAAAAAAATATCTGCCATTTTGCTGAAAAATTCTACACCTCCATGCTTTGGAGCGGGGACTTAAAATTCAGTGGGAAGGTAGCATTAGTATCAAGAATGTGCAGGGCTGTATTATCCAACAGGCACAGCAGGCACTGTGCCTAGGCTCTACGAAAACTAACGGGCCTATGAAAACATTTTTTACCATGTTTTTTTATTTGTTTGATAAAAACTGTAACAAAGATCTCTTCTTGAACAAATAGAGAGACAGAAAGAATAGGCACAGTGTATACACAGAGGTAGAGTGATGTCACTGTCAATCATTTTTTTCATAAAGTGAAAGAAATTAACACTGGAAAAGAACTTTGAGATTTTTTCATTGCAAAATCAGCAGTGACATCTTCAATAGAGAAAATGCATTCACCAAAGGGTCTATGAAACAGAAGTGTCTAGGGCCTACAAGGACCTTAATTCAGCCCTGAAAATGTGCCTTTTGGTGTCTCTGTGAAAATCTACCCAAATTTGCCTGAGCAGTAAACCTCTGAAAAATTCCAGGTCCCATCCATGCTTTCTGCGTAATCCCCAAGCATTGGAGACAGTTTAGGATGGGAAAGGGCATTCAGTGGAGTTGTTCTGGATTTACATTGGCATAGCAGAGATCAGGCTCTACCTCTGTTTTCATATACAACCCATTACTAATTCAGAATGAGGGAGGATTATTAAACATGATATTTGACATACAGGCACAATGCTCTGCCAAAGTAGAAAGTTCTTCAAGGACTGCTATCAGACAGCAATGACTTTTTGAAATCTCCACTACTCAATCTTTTGTAAAGTGCCATGAGTATTCACAGCACTGTATAAATGCTTAATAAATACATTAACTAATTAAACTATTATTAATACTAAAAAAAGTTGGAAGTTGTAGTATAGCTGATCCATCAAACGAATTCAGATATTATTCCAGCAATGGAAGCAGGTCAAAACAATGGAAGTAGGTCAAAGAGGGAACAAAGTATTAGACTTTGCCTTATAATGTAGCTGATATTCAGAAATATTCAGCAGAGAGATCTGGATGATAATGGGGAAAAGAGATTAGCATGTCTTGGTCAGTAGTTCAAATCTGCTCCTTTTTAGTAGATAGTCTGATGAACATGTGGTGATTGAGATTAGTTTAGTGGGTCTCATTCTAGGGCCACATATCTAAAACAAGCATTTTAATCAGAACAGTTGTTGGTCATCTCAGCAGGAGTCCAAAGGGTGAATGGTGTGTGGAGACCAAACTCATCTCTCAGCCCTAGGGTGATCCCTGCAGCTCAGTGTGACATGCTGGCAGGGTAGTTGTCTGCTGAAGAAGTTTGCACTGATACTGACACTGACTGTTCTGTGCCTATTCTGTGGATAAATGCAGGCAGTTGTTCTCTCAGGCTGTCAAGCTGACAATTTCCACCAGCAAAAAATTCACTCAAAGATTTTTAAAAGAATAAAGGAATGGAAACCATCCTGCAGCAAAGATAATTGCTATGAATACAGAGGAACTGTACAACTATTTAGCATTTCAAAACAGGTCTTTCTTCTTGTGTATGTTCACAATGCTCCAAATCCATCAACAACAAAAAGCCTCAAGTTACAGTTACTGCAAGTCATGTTTCAAAGGCAATCGTCCTGATGGATCATTGTATATTGTGCCTGCATGTCAGTGTGGGCAATGCTGAAGCTACAGAAGTTATAAATCGCTTCTAACAAAGATAAGTAATGCTGCTGCCTCTCCATGTTCCATAACACTGTTACGTAATATGGCACTGACTGTTGATTTCCCAACATGATGGATTTTTTGGTCCGTTATAGTCACGTCTCATGACCTATCAGGCTGCACAGGGCAGCTGGTCTGTTCTTGATGAGGTTGACTATGATAAATCACACTCCAGAACTTCCCATGAAAAATGACTGTCCGGGTTAGCAGTGTTGTGTGGACTGTGGATGACCCCATCCAAACTTGCAACTTTAATTCTATAATATACCTGCAAGAGTACTGGATATTTTCAGTTCACTAGCAATTCTGAAAATTAAAAAAAAAAAAAAAAAAAAAAAGAGGTCAGACCTAAAATATTAGTTTGATGATTTTTAGTGATTTAAAAAGCAATCATTTTGGTTCAATTGTGAGTGTTTTTTTTAACATTTTTTGTTTTTTTTTTAAATTAAGTTAAAGGAATTTTTAAAATAAAAAGTCACATCAAACCAAAAAAAATCAGAATGTTTTGTTCAAAACTTTTGATTTTGACTTGTTTTAATGTGAGGGAATCTTTTTTAACCAATTGGTTTGGTGAAACTAACCTGATTTTGCAAAACACATTGATGTCACCAAATCTGCATTTTTACTTAAAAAGGTTATGGCTGAAAATTTTTCCCCAGCTCTATTCTGTAGCCTTTCTTGATTAGAATGATCCTTCCATGCTTTTTGGCCTATACTTTTCCATATTCACCTGTTTCTCAGTAACTTTCTCCTTTAAGCCACCATAACAATCTTTGTTCTTATATGCCTTTCACAATGCAACAAGAGACAAAAACCTACGAATATTGGTGGAGGCTCACTGGAAAGTACCAACCAACAACATTTTAGTTACACGTCATTGATTCAACTGAATTTCAGTTTAGTGGCATCCAACAATGATTATTATGTGGTGGTGGCTGGCTGAGGTGGTTGTCTTCACTGAGGTCTTAGTGAAAGGTCTCAGTTCAGATACGCAAATCACTAATTGTACTTTGACGAAAAATTCAGCCAAATAGTTAAGAGCTAAATGGACTATGAAGACTGTGTGATCAGCTCTAGAAATGATTCCTCCAACCCAGGGTTGAGTCATAAGAACAGGAGACAGGTCACACACAGTTCAGACTTATGGTCCGTCTAGCCCCGTGTCTTGTCTTCCAACATGGTCAGTGCCAGATGTTTCAGAGGGAATGAACAGAGCAGGACAAATTTAAGTGATCCATCCCCTATCTTTGAGTTCAGCATCTGACAGAGGCTTAGAGAAACTCAAAACATGTGGCTGCATTCCTGACCATCTTGGTGAATGGCCACTGATGAACTTATCCTTTGTGAACTTACCTAATTCTTTTAACCTAATTATAATTTTGGCCTTCACAACATCTCCTGGAAATGTATTCCACAGGTTGATTGTGCACTGTGTGAAAAAATAATGCTTTTTGTTTTGAGCCTGCTGCTTATTAATTTCTTTGGGTGACCCCTGGTTCTTATGACACATAGGCTATGTTCACACAGGGTATGCTTGTTTCGAAACAAGATGTTTCGAAACAAGCTGTTTCGAAATAACATATTATTTCAAAACAACTTATTTCGAGGACAAAAAACTTTGTCCTTGAAATAAGGCAGCGAAATAGCAGGTCCACAGTGTGGACCTGCTATTTCGCCAGGGGAGGGGATTCTAGGCACCCTAGAGGTAAAGCGCGGCTGGGCGCTTTACCCTGTGGGTGCCTGCAGGGGCTGCAGACACCCTCCAGGTGAGGCACCGCAGGGCGCCTCACCCAGGGGGGCTTTAAAGCCCCCGCTGCCCCCAAACCTGGGGGCACGGGCCCGGCACGTGGCTGGAGCCCGCTGCTGCCGGGGCGGAGGGAGCGCTGGCCCGGGATTCCCCCGTGGGGCCGACGCACCTGCTGGGAGCGGGGCCTGGGGCAGCCCCTGTGGCCCCGCCCCAGGATCCCCTGCCCCCGGGATTCCCCCGCGGGGCCGACGCGCCTGCCGGGGGCGGGGCCT
>VOCP01052525.1:0-11374 GCA_007922195.1 Podocnemis expansa
ATGTTCTGTTGTGCCGTGTGGGTTATTGGAAACTCTGCGCTATACTAAGTTTTCTAGATTAGTGGTGATCTCTGTTTTTTGGCCTTTTGCATTTTGTTTGACTGCTATTAAAAGCTCCTTTTACAACACTCAGACTCATGCTTGCAAGTGGAGAAGGCTTACCCTTTGGGATTCCCAAGAGAACAGTGCAAGATTCCAAGAGATCTGGGTGGGGGCTCGAGCCAGTTGATGGTGCTGCATCATTGGGAAACCCCTAGATATAAAACCCGGCCCCTGTTCTGCCAGCTTGTGCTGGCAGAAGGGTTACACTTGTAACTAGAGCTGTTTATCACAGCATGTGTGAGGGGCAGGTGCAGGGTGCCCATGGTGAGAGGGACACAACTCAGAGAATTTCAGTAACACAGGAGTCCCCTAAATAACAAGGAGTTAGTTCTGTCCCTGCAGGACATAACAGCATCTCTGTGATGGGTCTGAGTTGGAGCAGGCTCTGGGCTGGTGCTGAGGTTACAGGTTGGGACATGTGTGGTGCCCAGCCAGAACCGGCCTATGTGAATCCAGCTGATTTCTTCAGACGGGTTTGAGTTTTCCTGTTACACTGGGGAGGGAGAACCTCCCTGCAGCATAAATTAAAGCTCCCACTGGGAGGCGGCTGGTCTGATCCTTTGTGAGCTCCTGATCTCCACAGGCCTCTCAGGCAAGGCAGGGCTCAGCATGGCAGCTCTCCAGCATCTCAGTATATCTGGCTTCTGAGCTCAGTGTCTCCTCCACCCAGTCACAGGGTAAACTCCCAAAGGGCCCAAATTCATGGACTCCCTTAAGAGTGGCTTGGGCTGAAATGGTGGGTTACTCACCAGTAACCGTCCTTCTTCAAGATGGGCTCCTTGGATCCATTCAGTAATAGGTGCCTCCATGCTGGAGCACCGGATTAGTCAGAAAAAAAAATTGTCCTAGCCTGTCAGGAGAGGGCAGGCAGCCTCCGCCCCTTGCGCCACCCCGTGGCTATATATACGGATGCCTTCTGACCCCTCCTCAGTTTCTTAGAGTCGCCAACTCCAGATACAGGGACGGAGGGGAGGGACCTGATTGGATCCGAGCAGCCCATCTCGAAGAAGGACGGTTACTGGTGAGTAATGCACCATTCTTCTTCGAGTGCTGCTCGAATGCATTCAGTAATAGATGACTACTAGCCATGCTGATGGATGGCGGGTGGAGCTGGGTCTTCTGCCTGCAGCACAGCAACATGTCCCATATGGGACAAGCCCAGCAAGAAGCTGTTAGCTGGAGTCAAGAGGCAAACAGGCCTTGACGTGGCCCAGCAGAATCAAGAACTGAGGGGCAACCCAGGACAGGGGCAGGACTGAACCCTCTGAGACATATGAACATAAGCTTGTCTGATCAAGGTCACCATAACCAGAATAAAGGACACAACATGAACATAGAGGGTTGCGTTAGATGCTCCACATAGGTGGAAACATGAAGTATGACGGTCAGAATATAGTGTCTAGCAATGTGCCTTGCAGCGTGGTCTCATGGGAGACCACTGGATGCCAACAAGTGCAGGTTTAGCCATATTAGCCATGTCTCGCATGAGAATGAAGAAGGGTGGAGATTACTCCCTGAACTGATCACTCTAAGGCTTTTGATGGACCACAGCATTATGGACTGATCTGGCAACTACTGGGTACGCAGGAGCCATAGGAGAATAGCCTTATCCCTTGGTCAGGTCATGACCAGCTGCAGTCGAGTCTGGTTGAAGCGAGAGTGGGTGAGGATACAGGGTTGAAGGGTGGGGTTCGAGAATGACTGAGAAAACCCACCAGACACTAAGCAGTCGCATAGAGAGGCCATCTGATCAGAACAGAGGGCTACGGTATGCTAGCTATAAACCGGGTAGTGCGTGAGCGCACATTTTCAGCAAAATCAGACCCAAGGGCCAGGTTCTCAAAGGAGAAAGGCTCTGGGGTATAAGAGCCATAGAAAGAAAAGGTGGCCTGAGGCAGCACTATTGAGTTAGTCCTTATAGGTCTTGTGGTAGTTTGAGAACTCACAGGAAGGGCCTGCTCTGCCTATAATCTCACAGGGTTTTGCATTGCAAGAGCCCTCACGAGAGCATAATGGAGGGAGAAGAAGGATTGGGAATAGCACCAGCTATCATCTGGGCACCCCAACATAGACCAATAGGTTCATAGAAGTGCTGTGTAAGGTCACGGTCTCAAGCACCTATAGTATTTCCTGGAGGGATAGCGCTACCACTCCGCCACGCCAGTGAGGGTGCCAAGGAAAAGCTTCTTAATACAGGGATAGCCCAAGAACCTCAACGCCATGGAAGGTTCCTTTCCTCCCAACTAGGAAGTGAATTCATCACAGGGTGGCAACTGCAGTACTGTATTTCAAGGGTACTCTAGGGTTAGAGGAGCAAACCAATTATTCCTCCCCCCCCCGGTGGGAAGTCGAAGGCGAATTGGGGAAGTGCGATCCCCAAATTCCTGGATATTGCAGAAAAAGGGCTCTAGCTTGATTCCCTCTGTGTATCACACCAGTGGACGGGCAGTGTATGGAAAAATGGATCCTCAGGAGTTGAGGAGGAGTAGCAGTACTATTGGGCACCACCGACTCACATGGGGGTAAACCCCGTGGTAGTTATAGGTCTGCAATCAGGAGTAGTGGTAAGGCCCCAAGAAACCAGGGGGCGTGTGTGTGTGTGTGTGTGTGTGTCCTGCCAGGGTACAAGACCAAAAGGCAGAAAAAACAGCTACACATCCTTGAGAAGGACCCTTCTGTCTACATGTGGTCTCCTGCCCAGTATGACGGCTGGTGACGTGGAGGAGGGCGCTGATGGGAGAAGCCCCGATAGGGTGACCCCTTGCTATTCCCTACATAGAGATGCAACTAGGTGTCCTCTCCTAGGTTCCCTGTATGGAGTTCGAGGAAGATACACCCGGCCCATGCTTACGAGCGAGGGCATAAGGAGAGTTGACTACAGCGATTGAGAGGCAGGCTGAGGATAAATGTTCCTAGGGTGGGAGCCCTGGTCGTCACTTAGATCACCACAAGGTGAGGGTGTGGAGCCATAGTTCCCATAAGGAAAGAGAATGGTTTGGGGTGGGCCGTTCACCTTGGCCCCCTTCAGAGGTTAGGATCTGCCCTGGCTAAGTGGATGTGTCCCCTTCAGTGAGCAGGAGGTATTCCTGTAGAATTGGGGATGGGGTTGCAAAGTCTGGTGCGCGTTGAGCTGATGGTATGTGACCGGAGGTATCCCCCCTCCCCTTTGACCCGGACTCAAGGAGGCCTACCTGAGGGAGGTATCAGGGTCACAGGCACAGTTCTGTTTGTGGGTAGGCTTTGAATATGCACGTCTCAGTATCTCTGCAGAGGGGCTGGGGCTACAACGAGACGCGCCTCTCGTCCCCGGCAACAGTGTTGGCATGAGAGATGTGCAGTAGAGGGATGTCTGGGATGGGGGAGGAGGGGAGAGGGAAAAGGGGCAGTTTTCCATGCGTGTTCAGAGGAGTCACTGCTTAAGGGATGTGGGGGTAGACCACAGTACTCGGGTACCATCGGTGCAGGCAGGGGCATCATTATGTTGTCTGGGTCATGTCGCCCCCAGATCCGAGGTCTGCTAGTACTGTAGCAAATGGGAAAAGAAGGGGATGGTTCCTACCAAATCCCGATTCCTTTTGAGGGGAAAGGGGGTGTCACGACCGTCTGTGACACTGATGCCCTGACGCCTCTATGCCTGAAGTTCGAAGTGGGGTGGTGGCAAGTTGGATGGTGGCAAGTAGGGTGGGCCCCTCCCTGTGGAGAACGGGCAAAGACCCAGCCTTTGCAGTGGATAAAGTGGTGGAAGGAAGCTCCGCTGTGGTCCCCTTCTGGGAGAAGATGGGGAATTTTGGGGGGGGAACTAAGTCGGGGGGGTGGGTCTGTGGGGAAGCAGGCCAAAGCACTTGGCCTATCCCCGGAGATCTCGGGAGGTGCCCACCACCGAGAGGGTTTCAGGGGGAAACGTCGTGTGGACCTAATCTTTTTTATTTCCAAATAACCAGTGTTATTTTGAAATAAAAGAGACGTGTGGACATACCCTAAGTGCCACAAGACTCCTAGCTTTATCAGGATGAAGAAGTTAGTTAACAACAAAGCAGATTTTCCCTCCTCCCCACCTCCCACTGTAGCCTGGACATTGGGACAATGCTGCACAGAATATTCAGCCACACTCAGCTCTGTTATTGCCTTCTGCTTGGACAGTGTTTTTCCACCTCATGAAGGAACACATGGTATATTAGAAAAGACACAAAAGGTATAGTGCTGACCTGGACTGATATGAGAGGGTCCTCTGCTCTCCAGTAACGCCAGGGTCACAGCCCTTCCTTAGCTTCAGAGAATAACAGGGATGGCCTGCTAGCCTGCCCTGCTGTTGTTCAGGGGAGTGTTTGTTCCTCCTGGTGCTCATAACTTACAGAGTTAGGTTCTCCATTACATCTTCCAGCTGGGCAACAGAGCCACATAGTAGCTGCTGCTTAGCTGGGTCAGCTGGTTCCCAACACCTGCTGATGGGCTTCTCCTTTGGCCAAGGCTTCTGCTCCCTGTCTTCTCTGGTCCTTAAAGGGTAGAATGACCTGCTACACACCTCTCCCAGAGGAGCTGAGCCAGACATATCCTCTTCATCTTTCCAGCTGCCTCCCAGCTCATGTGTATAGAAGTTTGCATTCCTACATGTGCTACTGACTTGATAGTGAAGTGTAAACGCAAAAGTCAGCAGAGCCATGTACCATCAGCCCAACTTGGTGCTTGTGTCTCTCAGAGCATGCAGTTAGTTTTAGGGGCATGTCTATGAGGAGAGTAAAATAGTTGCAGTCCTTGAATTCTAATCAGAGGACAATCCTAGATATTGTTCAGATGCATACATCCATAAGATGCCTTCTTTTTTGGTGTGTGTGGACAGTAAAGTACGGGGGCCCTGCAGAGACATTTTCTATATTTTGACATATGCATCCATATACACAGAAGTTCTCCACTTCCTTTGGGTGCCTGGTTGCATAACAGCTATGTTTGATGGGTTGTAGTCATAGAAAGGTGATGTATGAGGTGCTGGTGGTTCTCAAACAACTGGTGTGTAAAGACATTGTTTTTCTTGCCACTTTGCTGTGGGGACAGCTCATTCTACACCAGTTTTTATCTTATCTGTCAAGAGTTAGATCCACATTTCACAGGGTAGAGCCTTGGTATTTTGCATACACAATCCTGCACTTGGCTGGGTTGAGTGTGTGCTCTGTAGTTCTAAAGTAGGGGTGGCCAAAACTTATGGAACTCAAGAGCAACACATGTTGATTATTAAACCTTTGAAAGCCACATTGAGGCATATAGCCATATTTTACCTTCTCCATAATTACTAAGTTCTAAATTCATTGCACGCGTTAATTTCATCGCAAAAAGGGGGGGGGGGATATTGATCCGACTAATGTCAGATTCTTATAATTACGTAAGGTTACCATGAAAACTAGGGCTACGTATAGAGTAAAAACTTAACATTTTCCTGCCATCCCAGCCACGCCACCACTTCTTCCCACCCTCTCCAACCATGCTGCACTTCTCTGCACCTTCCCCAGGGCTCTGAGCATGCTGCCACTTCCCCACTGTCTCTGACCATGCCACGGCTTCCCCAAAGTCTCTGACGATGACACACTTCTCTATACCATCCCTGAGGCCCCAACAATGCCGCTGCTTCCCCACTGTCTCTGACCATGCCATGCTTCTCCCTACTTTGCTCTTCTACAAGCTGCGCTTTTTCTTGGAAGAGCCACATGTGGTTTGTGAGCTGTAGTTTGGCCACGCCTGTTCCAAAGGATGAACCATCAATCTAAAATGACAGAGGTGCTGCAGATGGATGGTAGACTAGACCATTACATAACCAAAATATGCAGTGGAGAACATTCAATGGGAGAGATGTGCTTTGTCCATGAGACTGAAATGTCACCGGAGAGCTGAGGAGCCCAAATAGAAAGGCCTGTAGGTGGTACAGCCCCTAGACCAGTGTATCGCAACCAGTTCTCTGTGGAACGTTGGTGTGCATCAGACACCGTGCAGGTGTTTTGTGACCCACCCTGACCCCTCCCCATTGTGGGGACTGAGTGGGGGTGGGAAAGGAGCCATTTAATGCTCCAGCTGCAGCAAAGCTTCCACTTGTGGTGGTGGACGTTGGTGTAACTTTGCTAATACTGGAACATCTCCTGCCACTGATAGCTGCTTATTCAAGAATGCTTTCTTCAGGAGTTCTGTGTAAAGTAATTATTATCTTTAGGTGTTTCTAGTCCAGTAAAGAGTTAGAGCCCCTGCCCTAGACATTGTCAAAGACAGTTACCTCCTTGATGTCAGGAGCAAAGGGAATTTGGCAATAGCCCTTTATAAAGTTACAAGTGGTGATGTGTGCCCCATGCATCCTGGCATCTTTCCATCTGGGTCATAGCACATTCATCAATTTTGGATGCCACACTGAATTTGAAAAAAAATAAATAAATAATTGGGAAAGCAAATACAGGGGTCTGGCTTTTAGAGCAGCACAACTGGGATGTGCCAGATACTATTTGACTCCTCAGTTACACCCAATTGCAAAATAATTTGTAATTGCTCCCTGACTGTGTCCACTTTAACTGCTCAGCTGTCTGGAAACAGCCCTTCTGGACACATCTTTTGGGTTTCACAAGTATGGTGTGTTCATTTCACTGGGCCCCCTCTGGTTTAGCACTAAGGACATCCATGAAACGCTTGATTCCTTCTCTCACATCTTCCTGGTGGACCAGGAACAGGTTTTCCCCAAGGCCTATCTCTGTAAATGACTGCATTTCTGACCCCTGGGACCAGATTTCACTGCAGATGTCGGGATATGAGAAAAACACACCTTCTGGGGTACAGTAGGTGGACAGGATATATCTGGGACCCTTGTCCTTGCCCACCAACTAAAGCTCTGACTTGTTTGAGAATCTCAAAAAGCTCTTCCCCATTTACCAGCAATTTTATCCTGCAGAGTGGAGCAACAGGAGAAAACTATTCACCATCCGACATACCCAGAGGAGGGTATTTGTATTATTCTCCTGTTCCTAAAAGAGATGTGTCCCTCAGGTTCTGCCTTGCAAAGCCACCTACTAAATCCCCTCTCTTTCACAATTTGAGAACACACTGTGTCACATTCTGGCTAACAGTTTCTTGTTCCTCCCTGTAAGGAGCAGGAGATATGGCTGCCCTCAGAGACAGACAAAGAGTGTGGACCAATCCCCCACTGGGGGGGGGGCATTACCAGGAACTCAGCACCACCTGACCAGAAGCAAGGAGGTGGACCAGGAAGAGGAGGCACAAAAAGGAAGCCTTTCTATGAAAGTCCAGCAGAATTGCCTGACCTACCACCACCAGATGATATGGAGGGCTTCTGAAGGAGCCTGCTGGCCATGTACCCAAATAAGCCCTCGTTCCCCAGCAGGCAAGGTACTCCCAGAAGGGGAGGTAAGAAGTGTCCCAATGAAGCCGCATGCCAGTCTAGCAGTAGTAGAGAGTGTCTTGGCCGTAGACCTGATGCCTCCGTGATGGGATGACTTGCAGCTAATAGGGCCCTGGGCTGGGATGCAGTAGAGATGGGTGGGTCTGTGCCCCTCCTCCTCCCCTACCCTCCAGGGTGACTGCATATGAACTACCTACTTCCAAAACCCAGCAACCTTCCTGACCCCTGATAGAAATTGCTCCCTGCCCCGCCGTCCCTGAAGGATAGGTGGCTTTATTCACAGAGACTCACCCTGAGTAAGGGCTAGGGCCTGATGCCTACCCCACCTTGCCTGAGGTTGGGGAGGCATCTTTGTTACACGCCCTAGACTCCTGGAGAAGATCCAGTTCTTCACAAATTTGTCTCCTGTACAGCAGTTTAAATGTCGAATAGCTGGTGAAGGGCTGTAGAACCACTTAGATTGTGAAGAACAAATACAGCAATATTTTGTTACAATGCATTTTGTCATAATTGCCTTGTTACAAATTTTTGTAAAATCTTCTTTAATGGCTGATAAAAAAATCACGTCTTACTAGTCTGGAGCTTTAAAAGGAGTGAATATTCAGGAGGATTCAAACCTACTGTCTTCACTGGGATATAAAGGTCAGGCCGCTATCTTTGAGGATAATTCTTGGAAGCCCTAGTCTCGTGAATACTTTCATTAAATGGGCAGCTGTTGGTGACAGGCCACTCACGAAATCTGGCCCAGTGTGCTGCTGTGACCCCCCCACACACACACACATTCCAGTCCCGAACCCCAACTTACCCTGCTTTTCCACATGACTGTTCACTCCTGAGTCAATCCACACCATCCCCCTTTGTATAATCAGTCCCAGCAAGTGCATGAATCCCCTTTGAGTACTCAGGGAAAGCCTTAAGCAAGCTCCCTCTGCTCCTTATACCTCACTGGGAACCCCTGTCTTATAGGAATTGGGGTCCTCCCTGTATCAGGAAAGCATGCCCCCCCCCCCCTTGCAGGTAGCCCAGAAGGTTCTGCTTCACTGCAGGGGGGCAGAGCCGGGAGCGGCCTGTCCATCAGGCTGGAAGCAGAGATGCGGGACAGGAAGTATCAGAAGGTAAGCAGCCAGATCAGTTGAGTGCAAGCCACCAAAGGCGAAGGATGTTTCTCTGCTCCCTCCTGACCCTGGGCTGCCCTGTGGGGAAGCTGGGCTCTGGCCTACAAACCCGGGCCCTGGTTTCTGGTGGGGACTGCCCACAGCTGCAGATTTGGAGGTAATGCCTGAGCCCTGGACTGCCACAAGCCCTGAGGAGCAGCTGCCAGAAGGGAAGCCTGCTGGTGCCTATGAGTCATCTCCCACTGAGGACCCCAAGCCGCTGACCACTTCTTCCGACTTGGAGGATCTACCCGTGGCTGCTGAGGACCCCTGATCCCAGAGGGGTGTGACTTGGAGGAGTTGCCATCTGCTGATGAACCTGATAGGCTCCCAGACCTGCCACTGCCTGATGAGATGGAGGGCTGCTACAACCTACCCCTGGGCGATTACCCTGAGCAGTTAGTGGGTGAGGTACTGCCGGGACATGGGTCCAGGAGAGACCCAGAGGAGTGGGGGGTCTCAACCGTCTGTTATGGGTCATACCTCAGGGTCAGCGTGTTGTGGCCGGGACCCTGCTGACCCCTGCACAGAAGTCTCAGGCCCTTCCAGGGACCTGGGCTGGGACACAGTGGAGCTGTGCAACCCTACACCTTCTTCGATTCCTCGCTCTGCATCCAGAGCCCCTTCGTGGATTGTGAACCTGAGAGGCAGCACTACTACTCCCCCCTCCCCCTAGAAACTGAGACTGTGAGTTTGCCCTATCAAGGGGCTAGAGACTTGGTACCTGGCCCTACAGAGGGCCTGAGGCTTTGGAACTTTTGCCATGCCAAGGGGCTAAAAACTTGGCAGTCCTGCCCTACGAAGTGCCGGAGATGTAGATTAGCCACCCCTCCCCCTCAGGAGGGTGAGCAGCTGACTTACACTCCCCCTGTCACCATCAACTCATGTTAGTCCCTTTAATGCTGAAATGGCTAGGCACAGCTATCTTCATACACACCCTCTAATGGCCACACAGCTTTAGATAAAACAAACACTAGTTTATTGCTAAGGATATGATTTTAAGGGAGTACATAGCAGATCAATGCACAATCATTAAATAAAGCAGTCAGGGGATGCCAAAATCAAAGCTATAACACATATGTTAATCTAATGCCATTATTTAGGATGACACTTTAGCTTACTCTCACTGCTCTTACCCACAAGACTGGCTGCTTGGTTAAGTTCAGCCAGTCTAGGCTGTCCTTGCCATGCGGATAGCCTGAGTATCTTATGGTCCTTCTAAGATGGTGTTCCTCTGGTCGCTCCCAGCTGCTTCTCTCCCTTTCAAGGTGTCTGCATTCTTTTCAATGCCCTTCTGTCCCTCCCTCTTCCCGGGCCAAGGTGTTACAGGCATTCAGCTAGCCCCATTGTCTTTGTCATGTAGTTCTCCAGCCCCTGTGTTAGAGATAGTTCTGAGGATCTGTGCTGTGTAACATGCTTCACCTCTGTACACCTACATGATGCTGCAGGAAACATGGTACTATAACAATACAGTAGAGCATTCAGAAGGGACCTCTGCATGACATAATTGGCATTGACCCTCATGATAACATTACAAAAGTGAACACAAAAGTTACATAGATCATAGCCCAGGGGTAGGCAACCACTGAGACATGTGCCAGCTGTGGCATGCGAGTCCATTTGGAGCAGCACACTTCACTCTCTATTGTGTCCCTCAAATTGCCACTCCTACCACTAAAAGCCACTCCAGGTAGTTGCTTTTAGAGGTGCCTGGGGCACGGTGCATCCCCATGCCATGGCCCAGTTTTATTGAGTAGAAAAGCGGCTCAGAGTTGCTCATTTTGGCAGTGACATATTGTGGAGAGAAGCCTCTCTAGGCAGCTTCTTTCAGTAATGTGCATTGGGACCCCCCAGATTAAGGGAAAAGAAATGAAGCTTCTTTCTCTGGTATGCCTTGGGCCCACCCAGTTCAAGAAAAGTAATGATTCAATTCTATTTGGCACTGTTGAGGCTACATTTGGATTATAGGGTCTCCATTTTGGGGCTCTGTAACAAGAAGGTACCAGCTACACAAGGTAGCTTAGATCCTAAGGTTCGTTGGGGTTGGCAGCCACAACACTGGGACACAAGGTAAAAGGTAAAGCAAAATAGTTTACTTAAACAAACAGACAAGAAAGAAAGAAATAGGAAAGCACCAGTGTTTACACCCCTTTGACAGATGGGAACCCCAGTTAAATGACTGTGGGTGCAGAGCATAAGGAGCAATGACTTCTGGAGGGAAGCATGGCAGTTGCCCAGATGACAAAGTTCCAAAGAAGCAGAGCCTGAACACTACCTTTAATACACTATTAAGCTTACTAAACTGATTAAGAGTGAGGTGCCTTTTTCACAGTCATTTCCAACATTTCTTTCCCCTGGTCTTATCTTACTGTTCTACAAAGCCTCTAAATTGTGTCTATTACATTACAAGAGCTCCCTGAAACCTTGATTAAGATTGATTGTGCCAGCTTGGATCAGGGTTAACTTTGCATCAGGGTTAATTAATGGTGACACCACCTACTAAAAGCTGCTGATGTAACAAAATCTTGTATTGGGCCCTACATACTCCTACTATAGGAAGTATGTGGATGAAAATGTAGGAACCAATGATACTGCGAGAGGTGATCCTCGGCAGATCAAAGGTGACTTCAGGGCTCTGGGAGCGCGGGTGAAGGAGTTTGGAGCACAGGTGGTGTTCTCCTCAATTCTTCCGGTCAAGGGTAGAGGCCTGAGCAGAGACAGATGCATCCTGGAG
>VOCP01052538.1:0-26767 GCA_007922195.1 Podocnemis expansa
AAAGCTCATGCAAAAAATAAATCTGTTAGTCTTAAAGTGCCACACAACTGCTTGTTGTTTTTGTACACTTTATGGCCTAACAGATCTAGCTCCCTAGTTTCTCTGGAGGGGGGAAGTGAGTCCCTGGGGGGTTCTCCGACCCCCATCACCATCTGGACCACATCCCTAGGAGGGACTGGGTGGGTGGCGAGTGAGGGGTAGTTAGATTTGGGTACCCGATACTTCATGCACGCCATAACCAAAACCGGGGGAACTGAGCCTGTGCTCTGCCACCAGGAGCGTGCGAGGTCCCATACGCTTGGGTGGGATGGGACTGCTAAGGGCACCATGGAGGCAAATGCTGGTCCAAACAGGGTATCAGGAGGGAGGCTCAAGGGCTTCACTTCCATACCTAAATGGGCTGTGGCCTGGCGCAACAAATCAAAGTGTGCCAGGAGGTTACCCATAAAGGACTCCAGTGCTGGGGACAGCACAGTACCGGGAATCCACTGAGGCTGGGAGGGAGTTCCCTCAGGGGACCATTCATGTGGCCGAAACCGAAAGGGTGACGATGTTCAGCGCCAGGGCTGTCTGGAGTCCCTAGAAGGTCCTTCCTTCAGGCTGGAAGCAGGGGAAGGGCTTGGTGCTGGCAGCAGAGTGGTGCCAGCCCCCGCTGTGGAGGGTGAAGGGGAGCATCTTGATTGAGCCCAGGCCTTTGAGGTGAAGGCTGGTTTGCTCCTTCGGATTGGAGGTGGGGCAGGTGGGGTCAGGAGGAGCAGCAGGGCTTGCGCTGCCTCCAGTGCTTCCGGGGTGGATGGAACGAGAAGCGCCCCTCCATGGGTCACAGGCAAGTCCTCGCTAGGGAAGGGAGGACTGCTCAGGCGGGAAGGCTCCTGCTCCTTCGGTACCAGATTCTGCAGTGCCGAAGGCAAAGTCAGCTGGTGCTGAGGTGGGGTTGGCACTGGTGAGGCTGGGCTGTGCTTAGTCGTCGGCACCGGGAATGATACGGCGTGGTGCCAAGGTGAGCCTGGTGCCAACGGTTCTGGGCTGACTGATGGCGCCCTTGATTGGTGCCGAGGCGAGCTCAGTGCCGATGGTGCTGAGCTGATTGAGGGCGACCTTGATCGGTGTCAAGGTGCCAAGGCGCCGGGTCAGTGCCGTGGTGCCAGGGTTGGCACCAAAGTGGTGCGGCGGCGACAGTCACCTGTGGCACGGTGCCATGTAGGTGCCGGCGCTGAGCTGGATTTCAGCTCTGGGCTCGAACCCGAAGACTCAGGTGAGCAGTGCTGAGCCGCCTACGAGGCTAGGGCTCGGCGTCGCTGTTCCCTCTCCTTGATGGTCCGAGGTTTAAAGGAGAGACAGATGGAACACGCCAAGACCATGTGGTCTTTACCCAAGCACCTTAGGCACTTCCCATGGGGATTGCCCCTGGGGAAGGCCTTGCCGCACTCGGCACAGGGTTTAAATCCTGGTATGATCATAGGCTGTTTCAGTCCCGTGACAGAAGCCTCTTGTGGTGGACTTAAATCCACGAAGAGAGTTTGCCAGTCGAGGGAAAAACTCATTCACGACAGGCAGGCTGCTTGTGATAGCAAGGAGGGGACGTTTCAGATCCGACGCACAAGACAGAGGAAATGAAACTGAGGAGGGGTGGGGAGGCCACCGTATATGCAGCCTTGGGTGGCGCGAGGGGCGGTGGCCGCCTCCCCTCTTCTGACAGGGTAGGACAAGTTTTTCCGACCAATCCGGCGCTCCAGCACGGAGACACCTATTACTGAATGCATCCGAGCAGCGCTCAAAGAAGAACCTGTAGCTTGCAGATTAGTCCCACTCCTCTGGTGTGCACCCAGCAGCAGCAGCACCTGGGTGGGTCTCAGTCCTTTGTTCAGTCCCAGAATAATAGTTCCAGAGGCAGGTGTTGCTTGCAGATAGACCAGAGACTAAAGACAAAATGGAGAATGGGCAATGGCCTTTTATCTCAGAATCCTTGCCAGATCAAAATGGACGTGGGCCACATGGTCAGTCCAGGCAACTTGTCAAACAGGTTTCCTCTTGGGCCCACTGTAGCTGGGAGTCCCTCCTGTTGGGCCATTAATATAACAATAGTTTGCACACACCAAGTCTGGGATTCCTTTAGCTCAAACAACTTGGAACACACATAAAAACAGATAGATGTCTAATCTCCAATACAGGCATGATACCTACATACAAATCATATAATCATTCCTATCAAATTACAGCCTCTCTATTGATACCAAACATGACATATCACATATGGATAACTAAATATGAAATATCAATATGAAAAATAATCATAAATAGTCTCCTAGACCCAGACAGCATCACACTGAGCTTTGGATAAAATCAAAGAAGGACAATTGATACAGGATCAGAGACTCACTGAGATAGAGTCTGGAACCTCCAAGGATTCATTCCAAGGGTGCTACCCTAGTTGGCTGGAGCTGATTCCTGGTTCACCCATTCAAACACATTAAAACCTTGGAATCACAACCTAGACTTGAATTCTGAAAAATGAACCCCAAGAAGACTCCCTGGGTTTAGTTTGAGAATGGGTATAAAACAAGGGGTTTTCTTGCAAAGATGTCACTTTGTCAAACCTCTCTGAAAACAAGAAATCAGGCTAGGCACATATCTCTATTATAAGAAAGGGACATGTTAATAGTGGTGACACATTCCTGCTTAAATCCTTCTGCCCAGGAAGAAGTCAGAGAGACAACCTGCAGAGCAGGGATTTCCCTAAGACTCCCTCCACGCCCCTTGAACCCCACCCCCCACTGTTCCCTTTAAGGTGCACGCATGCACGCCCTTACACAGCTTTTCTGGCCCCAGCACACACACATTGGCTGGCAGCGCACAGGCCTGGGGCTAGGCGGCTGAGGTCTGAGCGGCTGGCCAACGAGGAGGAAACCACCAGCTTCCAAAGCCTGGCAGCAAGCACTGTCTCCGAGCCTGAGTCTCTTGCAGCAGCGCCAGGCTGGAGAAATTAAAAAAGACCGGCTACAGCGAGAGGCTCAGGCTCAGAGACAGCGCTCACTGTGGGGCTTTGGGAGCTGACTGTGTCTCCCTGCTGGCCAGCAGCTCCAATTTCAGCTGCCAAACAGAGCAGAGCAGTGCCTGCAGGGCATCCTCGCCACTGGCAGGTGTGCAGCTGGAGGGGAGGTGGAGCCTGCCATTTGCTTTCTTTTTCTCTTTATTTCCCTTCCGTCCATCTATTCTTTTCTTTTCTCTTTCCTTTTGTATTTCCTTTCTTCTTTCTCTTTCTTTTCTTCTTTCGTTCTTTTCCTCTTTTCTTTCCTTCTCTTTTTCCTCTTCTTTTCTCTTTCTCTCCCTTCCTTCTCTTTCTGTTCTCTTGCCTTCCTTTTCTTTTTTCTTTCTTTTTTCTCTTCTTTCCTTTCTTGTTTCCTTCCTTCTTTCTTTTTTCTCTTTCTACTCTCATTTCTCCTTTCCTTCCTTCTTTTTTCCTTTTTCTTTCTCTTCTAACTTCCATTCCTTCTTTCTTTTTTCTTTCTCCTCCTTCCTTTTTTGTTTCCTTCCTTCTCTTTCTTTTCTCTTTCTTCTTTCCTCTCTCTCTTTCCCTTCCTTCTCTATTTGGCTACATTCACACACAGGGGGTTATTTCGATACAAGTTGTTTCAAAACAACTTGTATCGAAATAATGCCTTATTTCTAAATAAGTTAATTCAATTTAAGAAAATGTTAATTCGAATTAAGGAAAAAAGATCAAAGCAAATAGCATGTTCGGACAACAGTCATTTCTAAACGAGTCACCGTTGTTTCGAAACAACATGTTCTGACGGGATTGTTTCGTCACCAAATGGGGTTTAAGTTGTTTCGAAACAACGCTGTTGTCTCGAAACAATGGAACCCATTGTTTCAAAACAATGGTACGTCGTGTGAACGTGGTGTTTCTTATTTCGAAACAACCTCTGTTGTTTTGAAATAAGACTGCCGTGTGAACACATCCCTAGTCCTATTTTTAATTTCTCTTCCTTCCGTCTCTTCTCTTCCTTTCTCTTTCTACCCTTTTTCTTTCTCTTTCTTCATTTTTCCCTTCTTTCTTTCTTTTTTCTCTCATCTTCCTTCTTTCTTTCCTTATCTCCATTAAAAAAATTAAAACTCAGTTCAATTTAAAAGCTTTCTAAAAATTAAATTTCTAATCAAAATTCACACAAATTCAATTAATTAAACCCAATGAATTAATTCGATTTACAATAAACACATTTTAAAACATAGTCATTTTAATATACACATTTTAAAACAGGCCTATTTTGTACAAAAGAAGCAAGCAGTCTTGTGGCACCTAAAGACTAACAGATTTATTTATCGCATGAGCTTTCATGAGCCAAGTCCCACTTTGTCAGATGCTTTGAAGATGGGGGAATTTACAGAATGGGATGAAAATAAATGCAGGGGAGTGTAAGACATGGGATCAGGTCATACAGTGACAGCAAATCAGAGCAGTTGTTAAGATTCAAACACTGGGAAACAGCACATAGACATGGATGATGGCAAATCACTTGTTCTAATGGGAAAAGGATCCATAGTACAGATTTAATCCTTTCACACAATCAAATCTGCATATCAGGTCTAATCCAGCTGTTGCTCTTTGAAGCCTTAACTTACTGGACTCACAAGTTAGCATAAGGCAAAATTTCTGCTCACAAATTAAAATTTTTGCTTATGACATCCCAATTCTTAGAAGGAACATTGCTCTGGGACACCATTAAGACATCCTAAATGCTGTCAGTGATAACTAGCTGGCCTTCCTGTGGACTGTAACTCTGCATGTAGAACACAGGAGATGAGGGTATTAGGCAGAAATATGACAACTAGGATCCAGATGGAATTTAACTTCGGTCTTGGGTTATCTGAAAGCTATGAATTAGTTTCTTTTGATTGTATAGCAACTTTGGTAAATGCTAAATAACTTAGGTGTTTTTTATTAATAAAAAAAACAACTTTAAATAACAGCTTGTATTAATTTGTCATTATTCTGGATTTCTCAATAATCTCAGTTGCATGAGTTTGCACACAAATTTTATTCAGAAAAAGTTTTGCACACAAGTTGAAAATTTTGCATACAGTCCACCAAACCTCAGAGGGATCCTTCCCCCTGCCCCACACAGTTTCATCTGGTAGCCGTGTTAGACCAGTTTAGTGAGCAAACCAACCCCTCGCCACTCCTCCCTTTAACTCCTCATCAGTTTCAAGTCCTGGGGAAGCAGCTGCCACAGAGAACTCTCCCTCAAAATTTTCCCAGCACACAGCAGGGAAAGTGAACCTTGGGTCCATCTTCTTTTCTTGCCTCCACAAATGCACTCAGGAAGCAGAAGACTATTACTCTTTTTATGCAATAACATTAATATATTTATAAAGTGTTGTTCTTATTTCATTCTCCAGGTAATTGAAGTTGTAGGTGTTTTATGTTCCTGGCTCCCTCATTTTTCCCTCCTCTCTTTTTCTCACATGGGAGCTTTATCACAGATTGTTCTGATGCAGTCAGGAGGAGCAGAAATGAAGAACTCACAGTTACCAGCTATTAGATGGCATGAGTTAGAGAGAAGCTGTGAAAGAAGCTGGAGTGGTTTGTCAGATACCACTTACCTTCCCCTGTAAATTATTTCTCTGCCAGCTTTAAAAGCCAATTTGCAGCCTCTGAGGAGAACTACAGTTTCTACCTATGAATGAACAGCCTGAAACCAGGGCTTAAAGTAAAGGGGCCAACCCAGCCACTCCACCCTCTCCTCCCCGGAGCCTGTGTGGCTCTGCTCCTTCTGGCAGGAGCCTGGATGTTTGCAAGGACACCCCCCAGCCTCTGTCCTGGGCTCCTTTCTGCTGGCTGGCTGGCCACCCAGAACCACAGCCTCCTGCCCCCCCGCCCAGCTCTTTAGCTCAGTAAGGGGGCTGGGGACAGGTATTGGGGTGGTTGGGCAGCCAGCGGGAAAAGCATGGGGGCAGGAAGGGTGCATGGGGAGGGGTGAGAAGAGTTTGGAATGGTGAGCTGGGGAGGCTGAAGCGGGTGGGGGGATTAGGAGGGCTGGAATTGGGACAGGGAGCTTAGGGAGTGGAGATTGGGGCTAAGAAGGAGATGGGGAAGGGGGACTGAAGGTAGTAGAAGTTTTGGGGACAGCAGTTGGGGTTGGGGGCAAGGGTTGGGGGCAGTAGTTGGGGTGTGTGAGGGGCCCACACTGGCATGAGGGGGTCCTGCCAATTTAGGAGGGTTCCAGGATCCCCCAAATTATATTTTAACCCCAGGGGGATAGGAGCTGATATGTGGGAGGGGGCCCAGATGTGTGGGAGGGGGCCTGGATGTATGGGGGGGCACTCCGATGTGGGAAGGAGCCCACCCAATTAGGAGGGTTCCAGGGCCCGTCAAAATATACTTTAACCCCTGCCTGAAACACAAGGGCAAACTCTGTCTATTTCTGTGCAAGAGACACAAATACAATGAGGGAAACACTGCTCCTGAGACTCAGACCAAAAATATTCAGCTCTACAGAGACAGAGGAAGGATCTTGCTGCTCGGGGTACTCACCTTGCACAGCCAGGAGAACAGAGTCAGAAACAAAATAGTTCCCCTCATCCACAACTCACAGACACCTGTAATAGGTAAGAGGGGCCCTGTTGACTCCATCTCCTCCTGGGGAGCTCAGGCAGCAGATTTCAACTTTTATTTTAAGAGAGCAGAAGAAGGACCTGGTACATCCACCCTTGCCCTGTTGATGCTCCCAGTGACTCTCCAGGGCTTTCTAGTCAGACATTCTCCATTTTAAGACTTCCTCCTTTTGCCGGTGAAAGCCAAAGGAGAAGCTGAGTCCTTAGTGAAGAGCAGGGAGAATGGCTGGAAGATGCTGGCCAATAATCTCCCAGTGGAGGGTGTCTCAGACCTCTGTCCCAATTGTTCCATGTCACTGATCCTACTAATAGCCCCATCACAAGTCCACAGCTGGTCAACAGAGGCTCAAGTATTAGCTTGCCGCAATCAGACTATAAATGGCTATGTCTACACTACAGGGCTCAGTTAAGCCTGTTTAAGAAAGTCTACTTTAAGACAGCTTAAAGCAGACCTTATTAAGCCAGCTTAGCACATCCACAGTCAAAGTGCCAGGAGACTGCCCACATCCACCTTGGCAGCTGCTAGGTCTCCCTAGGAGTAGTGCATTGTGGGTGCCTGGCCCACAGTGCACCACAACAGAGGTGCCCCTCTCTCCTGGCCACTCCTTTACTACAGGAAATGACTGACCACACCACCCTCCATACTGTGTGTGGCAACAAGGAGCCCAGGGAGGTCAGGGAGCATGACGTAGCCCAGCGATGTGCAAGCACAGCACTCTACGCTCTCCCTGTATTGCCCAGACTCCTCTGGGTCTGGAACAGGTGCTGCAGGGCAACTGTCAGTGCAAGGGCAGGGCACAGCAGTTGTTAAGCCTCAAAACACTGGGAAACAGCACAGAGAAAAGTGAAGTATCATAGACTCATAGGCTATGTCTACACAGAAGGTTTTATTTCGAAATAAGTCATTTCGAAATGACTTATTTCGAAATAAAGCCTTTATTCCGAAACATGTTTTGAAGGAAGAGCCTTCCCCTCAGCACCCTGTCCAGGGTGCTGAGGGGAGACAAGCCACAGGGCATGGGGGGCTCCCCCAAGACCAGCGAGGAACCCTGCGGAGGGGTGCCGATGCCCCGCTCTCCCCACTGCTGGGCCTGCTCAGAAGCCCTGCGGCCGGGTGCTGGGGCTCCCTGCTCCCCGGGCTGCTGCCAAACCCCACCGTAGGGTCCGGGGGCGCCCACCTCTCCCTGCCGCCAGGGCCAGCGGCAAACCCCGGGGCAGGGTGCCGGGGCCGCGGCTTTTCCTGGCCACTGGGGCTGCGGCCAGGGAGCTGGTTCCGACCCGGCTCCCCAGCGACTGAGTGGCCGCTGCCACGGGGAGCCGGTTCCGCCACCCCTCAGGCCCTGGACTCAGCAGGGGCAGCGGCTGCGAGTCCCACGGCTCCCCCCGCCACCAGCTCGGGGGTCTGCAGCCGTGGGTGGGATGGCCGCAGCGCCCCCCAGCAGGGCGCGGAGTGAGCCGCCTGGGCTGCGGCCACCCCGCCTGGGGCTGCAGGCCACCGAGCTGGTGGCGGGGTGAGCCGCGGGGCTCGCAGCCGCTGCCCCCACTGAGCCCAGGGCCTGAGGAGCCGGCGGGACCCGGCTCCCCGTGGCAGCGGCCGCTCAGTCGCTGGGGAGCCGGGTCGGGACCGGCTCCCTGGCTGCAGCCCCAGCGGCCGGGAAAAGCTGCGGCCCTGGCACCCTGCCCCGGGCTTTGCCACCGGCCCTGGTGGCAGGGAGAGCCGGGCGCCCCCGGACCCCACTGTGGGGTTTGGCAGCAGCCCGGGCAGCGGGGAGAGCGGGGAGCCCCTGCACCCTGCCCCAGGCTTCTGAGCAGCCCCAGCGGCGGGGACAGTGGGGCATCAGCACCCCTCTGAAGGGCTCCCCGCTGGTCTTGGGGGCAGCCCCCCATGCCCTGCGGCTTGTCTCTTCTCAGCACCCTGGCCAGGGTGCTGAGGGGGTGGCTCTTGCTTTGCACCCTGGGAGGAAGTTCAAATCCTGTTGTTTCGGAATCCATTTATTCTGAAACAACAGGTCCAAATGGCATTATTTCGAAATGACCATTTCGAAATAACAGCCATATTGAAAAAATCCATGTTTAACTGTTTCAAAAGGACAATTCTTATTTTGAAAGGACAGGATCTGTCCTTTCGAAATAAGAAAACGTCATGTAGACTAAATTTCTTTTATTTCAAAATAACGAGTGTTATTTCGAAATAAAAGTGCCGTGTAGACATAGCCATAGATTCTAAGGTCAGAAGGGACCGATATGATCATCTAGTCTGACCTCCCGCACACTGCAGGCCACAAAACCTCACCCACCCACTCCTACAATAAACCTCAAACCCATAACTGAGCTATTAAAGTCCTCAAATCATCATTTAAAGACTTTAATACAGAGAATCAACCAGCAAGTGAGCCATGCCCAATGCTACAGAGCAAGGCAAAAAACCCCAGCACCCAAGCCAATCTGTCCTGGGGGAAAATTCCTTCCCGACCCCAAATATGGAGATCAGTTAAACCCTGAGCATGAGGGCAAGTCCACAACAGCCAGTCAAGAAGAACTTCTCTGGAATAACTCAGAACCCACTCAATCCAATGTCCCTTCCCAGGTCACTGTCATACCCCTCACCAGTAGTAAAAGACAGACAATGGCCAAGCTACACTGTCCATCATATCATTCCCTCCATAAACTTATCAAGCTCTGTTTTGAAGGCATCTAAGATTTTTGCCCCCACCACTTCCCTTGATAGACTATTCCAGAACTTTACTCCTCTGATGGTTAGGAATCTGTGTCTAATTTCAAGCCTAAATTTTCTGAAGGACAGTTTGTATCCATTTGTTCTTGTGTCCACATTGGCGCTGTATTCAAATAATTCCTCTCCCTCCCTTGTACTGATCCCTCTAATGTATATGAGCAATCATATCTCCTCTCAGCCTTCTTTTGCTCAGACTAAACAAACCAAACTCTTTAAGTCATCTCTCATAGGGAGGATTTTCCATTCCCCGAATCATCCTTGTAGCCCTTCTTTGCACCTGTTCTAGTTTGACTTCATCTTTCTTAAACATAGGTGACCAGAACTGTACACAATACTCGAAGTGTGGTTGCACCAGTGCCTTGTATAATGGTACTAACACCTCCCTATCTCTACTGGAAATACCCCTTCTGATGCACCTTAGGACTGGATTAGCTTTTTTCACTGCCACATCTCATTGGCTACTCATTGTCATTCTGTGATCAACCAGTAGGCCCAGGTCCAGGGAGACACACAAGTTTGGGCAGAGAGGGGGAGAGACAGGCAGGGTGGGGCTGACAAGGGCTAGGGGGAAGACGCACGGGTTTAGACAGAGAAGGGGGAAGCACCCAGGGTTGGGCTGAGAAAGGCAAGGTGGGAGACACACAGGTTTGGACAGAGAAGGAGCAAGACAGGCAGGGTTGGGCTAAGAACAGGGGAGACATGCAGGGTGGGCGAAGAATGGGGGAGACGTGGGGGTGCCTGAGAACGGGGGAGATGTGGAGGTCAGGAGAGAATGGTGAGAGATGCTGGGGTTGGACTGAGATTCAGGAAGATGCCGGGTCGGGCTGAGATGCCGGGTTGGGCTCAGAACGGGTGAGATGCTGAATCAGTTGAGGAACATGGGGAGTTTGGCTGTGCTGCTCACAGTTAGGAATGCTCCCAGCTGTGTTGTGCCTTCCAGCCAGCCCCCATCCCCATGTTTTCTGTGGCTGGGAGGCCAATTAAGTTGACTTAAGGCAATTCACCATCCACATTGCCTTAAGTCAACTTAATAAAGTCAACTTAACTATAAAGTCAACTTTACCTGATGCTACAGTTGACTTTACTACCCTGCTATGTAGACAGGGCTTTGTTTAAGTCGACTGAAGGTCCCTTAAGTCAACTTAAACACACGGTGTAGACATACCCAATGAGATTCAGGGAAACTCTCTTCCATGGAGGTGTCTTTTCACTTGTTTCTTAGACAAATGTATAAGCAGGACCCAATGCAAGGTGCTACACGCACAACTTAAAGGAGGCAATCAAACTCCTTTCTGCCCCAGTGCATATAATGAGGACCATTGGTGGACCCTTAAATCCAATGACTCCTGTGTAATCTAGAGCCCTTGGCTATCACACTAGAATCTATGACCACAGCTGAATAAATTCCTCATTCAGATCAAAAGGAATTGTCAAGGTGCATGTGCAACTGCCATGCATATACTAAAATCTCCTGGATATTCACATGAGAGATTAACATCTCAGACACAGTCAGGATCTCATGTGCTTGAATGGATCTTATCTGTGCCAGGCTCCATGTTTAAATCCCTTTCAAAACATATTTGCCACTAGGTATCCTGTAATAATCACTGATCTCTCTGAACAGCCATTCAAACATAGGATTTGAACTGGCACTCTAAAAAACATCTCAAAGCCTATTTACACCAGTCACTTCTCTCAGTACAGCCCTGCATCAGCTGCTTTGCAGGAAGAAGCCGAAACGGTGGGTTATTTACCAGTAAGTGTCCTTCTTCAACATGGGCTGCTCATATACATTCAGTTACAGGTGTCTACGTGCCACAGCGCACGGTAGCTCAGAAAGTCTCCAGCCTTAGCCTGTCAGGTCAGGGCACATGGCCAACGTCTCCTCTGTGTGCTGCGATTGTGGCTATACAGGTGACTGTGACCCTCACCCTCCCAGTCCCATTTACCTTCATCAACTCTGTTAGCGGGGACAGTGGGAGGGGCCTGGATGTATGTGAGCAGCCCATCTCAAAGAAGGATCGTTACTGGTAATTAACCCACCGTTCTTCGAGCTCTGCTCACATCATTCAGTTACAGGTAACTGCTAGCCATACTCATGGATGCTGGGAGGAGTTACGATCTGAGTACAGCTCTGCCCAAAGTGGCATCATCTCTAGCCTGCCGGGCTATGGCATAGTGCATTGTAAAGGTATGTATTGACGACCATGTAGCCGCCCTGCAGATCTGTTGGATCAGGACCTTGGCAAGGAAGGCTGTTGATGATGCTTGGAACCTTAGGAACCAGGAACTGCTCCACTTGCTTGAGACTGAATGCAAGAAACTCCTCTCCCTTGGGGCCATAAAAAGGGTCCCCAGGGGGTGAGTGGGGAAAAGGGTTTTACTCCCAATACCTCCTAGTCCCCAAATCCAATGAGGATCTCCAACCCATTCTGATCTCAGAGTGTTAAACAAGCACATAAGGAAAATAAAGTTCCACATGGTTTCTCTATCACAGATCAATCCATCTCTGTCTCCTGGGAATAGGTTCACAGCCCTTGATCTGAAAGACACTTACTTTTACAAAGCCAGACGGCCCCACCACAGGCAATTCCTAAGATTCATGGTGGGAGAAGACAACTTCCAGCTCACCTCTCTCCCTTTCAGGCTCTCCTTGGCCCCCAGGGTGTTCATAAAGTGCATGGCACCAGTTGCAGTGTACCTATGAAGGCAGGGCATAAAAAATCTACTCCTACCTAGATGACTGATTGATAGTTGAGAGGTCAAGATCTCAGGTAGAGTTCCATTTCAGAACAGTACTGAAGCTTTGTGGGTACCTGGGTCTCTCTATAAACCAAGCAAAGTCAAAACTCCACCCGCCCCAGGAAATAAAGTTCATAGGGGCACATCTGGACACTCGCAAAGGAACATCATCCCTGCCCTTATCCCTAATGATAACTCCAGACTGGCCCAGATAACACTGCTACCCGCTCCTGCAGGAAATGTCCATAGAGACCCCAGTCCACCTCCCACTGTGGGAGGATCTTCTAACACAGGATTCAGGGTGCCTCCAGCACCTCAAACACTTAGAGGAAAATAAAGTGATCAGGAACAGTCAGCATGGATTTACCAAGGGTAAATCATGCCTGACCAATCTCATCTCCTTCTATGATCAGATGACTGGTTTTCTGGATGCAGGAAGAACCGCTGATGTCATATACCTTGATTTTAGCAAGGCGTTTGATACAGTTTCCCACAGCATTCTCATTGGCAAATTAAGGAAGTATGGGTTGGATAGGTGGACTGTAAGGTGGTTAGAAAACTGGCTAAATCAACGGTTTCAGCATGTAGGAATCAATGATTCCATGTCTAGCTGGCAGCTAGTCACGAGTGGTGTGCCCCAGGGGTCGGTCCTGGGGCCGGTTCTGTTTAACATTTTCATCAGTGAACTGGATGGTGGAATAGACTGCATTCTCAGTAAGTTTGCAGATGACACCAAGCTGGGGGGACCAGTAGACACGTTGGAGGGCAAGGACAGGATTCAGGGAGACCTAGATAAATTGGAACAGTGGGCCAATAGAAATCTTATGAGCTTCAATAAGGACAAGTGTAAAATCCTGCATGTGGGACGAAAAAACCCCATGCACTGCTACAGGCTGGGAAACATTCAGCTAAGTAGCAGCAGTGTAGAAAAGGACCTGAGGGTCATGGTGGATGGAAAGCTAGATATGAGTCAGCAGTGTGCTCTTGCGGCCAAAAAGGCCAATGGCATACTGGGCTGCATCAAAAGAAGTATTACCAGCAGATCAAGGGATGTGATCATTCCCCTCTATTCTGCACTGGTGAGGCCACATCTAGAATACTGTGTTCAGTTTTGGGCTCCCCACTACAAAAAGGACAGGGACATGCTAGAGAGAGTTCAGAGGAGGGCAACCAAAATGATTAAAGGGCTGGAGCACACGCCCTATGAGGAAAGACTGAAAGCATTAGGCTTATTTAGTCTGCAGAAGAGAAGACTGAGGGGGGATTTGATAGCAACCTTCAACTACTTGAAGGGATGCTCTAAGGAAGATGGAGCTTGACTGTTCTCGGTAATAACAGAGGACAGAACGAGGAGCAATGGTCTCAAGTTGCGGTTAGGTAGGTCGAGGCTGGATATTAGAAAAAACTTTTTTACTAGGCGAGTGGTGAAGCATTGGAATGAGCTGCCTAGGGAGGTGGTGGAGTCTCCATCTTTGGAGGTGTTTAAGGCCTGGCTGGACAAAACCATGACTGGGATGGTTTAGTGGGAGTGGTCCTGCCTCTGGCAGGGGGTTGGACTAGATGACCCTTGAGGTCCCTTCCAACCCTATGATTCTATGATTCTATGATGTGGACAAATTGGAGAGAATCCAGAGGAAGGCAACAAAATGATTAGGAGGCTGCGCATGAGTTATGAGAAGAGGCTGAGAGAGCTCCGCCTGTCTGCCCACAGGCCCAGGGGTTTCTGTGCACAAAGGGGAAACATTGAAACAGAACCTTGTAAGCCTGAAGGCAAGTTTGTGTGACAGTAACCTAGTTGCTGAGTTGTCGGATCTCCTTTATCAGCCCAAAGTTATGTTTGTGTCATTGCTGTGCCTGCAACAGAAACAAGGATTCTACTGCCTGCAGCTTGCACTGGTGCTTGTTGGTTTCGTGTCTGTGCTATATGTGTCTGTCTCTCACAGTAATACCATGGGCACTGTTCTCAGGTTTTTAGTCTCTGCTTTGTAAGTTGAGCTCACGCTTTCCTTCCTCATTTCCATCCTGGTGCTGCTTGCTGAATCCCCAGGCAGGTCAAGGGAGCCCTTTCAGTGAGGAAGGTTTATTAATCATAAGGAGGAGGATATGCAAACAGGGGAGCTGTTTCCTTCAAAAATCTGTCTTTCCCTGCCCTGGCTGCATCAAGTGAGACAATCTACAATAGTGCAATCCTTTATATCTGCAGTCTCAGCCCCACCCTCTCCCAGCCATTTCTCTTCAATCCTCAGGAAAATTGAAACTTCTTCTTCAAGCACGGCTCACATCATTCAGTTACAGGTGAATATGCGCTGCAGTGCACGGTAGGTCAGAAAGTCTTTCAGCCTTAGCCTGTCAGGTCAGGGCACTGGCCAATGCCTCTCTATGCCATGACCATGACTATATAAGTGGCTGTGACCGTGACCCTCCCAGTTCCTTCTTTCTGCCCTCAGCGATGGTATTGGAAGCTGAAACTTGAAGAAGCAAGTGCCTGTCCAGTAACTGTTTGGATCAAGATGTCAGGGTTTAAACAATGTCCGTTGTGTTGCAAAGCCTTTCCCATCAATGACTCTTATGACAAATGTCTCATGTGCCTCGGTGAGTCACAACCTCCCAGACAATTGCTCTATCTGCAAGTCCTTTAAGTGGAGCACCCACAAGGACCGGGAGCAGAGGGTGCACAATCTTGCCCAAGAACGGGCATCTCAACTAGCGCCTGATAATCCTAGCGTGCTGAATGCTTTGCCGGCTCCACCTGCAAATTCTGCACTGGAATCAGTCTGGTACCACTCTCTGCTCAAACTAAGAAGCCGCAATCGGCGTCTGACTCGGTGCCAGCTCTGCACTGTCCTGCACCTCCTCCGGATACCCCCTCATAGGGGCTGAAAAAGCGGCACCTATTGGTACCGTTGACACCGGAGGCCATGGCAGTGGTGCGGGCCTTGCTACAAATGCTGGCCCTACCACCACCCAGACAGACCCCGTCTAGGGGTAAGCCAGCACTCTCGACACAGGAGTGGACCGTAAGCAGGTGGGTGCCACTCATGGACCCACCGGGGCAGATGGCCCCTCCACCAGAGCAGAATGGCATAGATGACCTCCCAGATGACTGTTCCCCCCAGGATTCTTCACATGAGCCTTTGGTGCACTGTTCCCAAGGCTCCAGACAGCTGAGGTCTGACTCAGCCTCACTGGCCTCCTCATGCTCTACCCCTCTGTGCCATGAATCTCCAGTAGCCCCAGAGTGATCCCAGGGTACCGGGGAAGGGCGGGTAAGTGGTGCCAAAAGCTTTCCCCAATGTCCTTGTCCATGCAATTTTAAGTAAGTTCACCCATCTTTGAAGCATCTGAGGAAGTGGGATCTTCTCCCATGAAAGCTCATGCAAAAAATAAATCTGTTAGTCTTAAAGTGCCACACAACTCCTTGTTGTTTTTTCACTTGTCCATGCAGCCAGCATCCTGGGCATTGCCGGTGCAAGAGACCCAGCACAGATCCTGGTGAGGAGATATGGCAGCAGACGGTATTCAGAAGGAAAGGGGCCGCTCACAGTCCCAGTGGTCCACAGCCCGATACTCCTCTAATGACTGGTCTCAGGGGTGGATGGACTGGGCGGCCAGTGAGGACCCTGCTTCACGGCACGTGTTGGCACCATCATTCTCCCAGACCCCCAACTCATAGGAGCTTTTTCATTCAGACTCCTGGCTCAGCAAATCACAGATTCCTTCATCTTCTTCCCCAGATAAGGGTACTTTCCGAAGATCCCTGTCCTACGGGGATGGCCCTAGCACACAGTGGGAGCTCCTCCACCAAATGGCAGCAAACCTCAACCTAGATCTGTGTGTGGTCACAGAGGAGTGTGACCCTCTGTTTGATGTTGGGGATGTTGCCCCTGCTGCAAAGGTTTTGGTGCCCCTCCACAAAGGAGTATGCAGCATTACGAGGGCATGCTGGCAAACCCTGTCATCAATTCCACCGGTGTCTAAGGTGGCAGACTGTTGGTACCATGACCCTCAGATAGGTTTGCCTTACATTTCCAGCATCCCACCCCAGGGTCTCTGGTGGTGGATGTAGTCAACCAGAGGGACAGACAAGGCCAGCCGGGCTCTACCCCTAAGCATGAGGAGGCAAAGAAACTCGACCTCTTTGACAGGAAGGTCTATTCCCCCTCCACCTTACAGCTGCACATTGCAAACCATCAAGCCCTCATAGGGAGGCATGTGTTCAACCTCTGGAGGTCTATGGAGAGTTTCTGAGACTGCATCCCTATGGATCACCTAAGGAACTTTGAGGCAATGGTCGAAGAAGGGGTCTTGGCTTCTAGGGATGCCCTCATGACCTCCTGGGATGCGTCTGATACAGCCTCATGCAACACGGCCTCCACTGTGGCTATGAGGCGAGCAGTCTGGCTTCAGAGCTTGGTTTTATCCCAGCAGATGCAATTAATCATAGGGGATCTCCCGTTTGAGGGCCCTGTGCTCTTTGCTGAGTCCACGGACTACAAGCTGCATGGGATGAAGGACTCCAGGGCCACTTTGAAGTCCCTGGGCATGTATGCACCACCACCTGTTTGGCACTCCTTCCAGTCCCAACAGCCTCAGCAGCAACTTCAACAGTTGCAGCAGCAGACACAAACCCAAGGCTCCCGCTCCAGGTCCTATCAGTACCCCCAGTGCCAATATGGGGGCCTAGATAGGGATAAGATTCACATAGGAAAGAGTCAAAAGCCCCAGTCGGCACATACAGGCTGCCAGGGACAGGGTACCCCTCTTTCTGGGAGTCAGAGACAGCGATTTCGATGTCCAGCCCGAAGGTGCCAGAATCACTGTATTAAAGACTATTATAAAAGGTTGAATATGCTGTGGAGAAGTGGGAGCCCTCTGCTAGGTTAGTAAGGGAAGACACGGGTGTTGACCCTCTATCTTTTCTATTTGGGTGATGGGACACAGGTGGGTGATATGGGGTAGAGCCACTAGGGAGCAGGGGGGTAGTGTTTAGGGAGCCTGTACCTGGGCCCCCCCCCCCTCCCCCCCGGTCACACTGGATTCAGCTGGTTGGGCCAGGGGGTGGAGAAGTGGGCAGAGCCAGGAGGGGAACAAAGGACCGGGGGGAAGGAGGGAGAAGAGGGAAGATGGGGGTCCAAGAGACAGGACCCTGCCCTGGGGTGTAGCCCTAATCCCCTGGGGGTTTCACTGGTGGTCGTTCTGAGGATGTTGATACCAACTGTCCTTGTTGCTGTATGAACTGGTTTGCTAATAAACCCTCTGATTGCAACACTGGCTGAGAGTCGCTGCTGATTGGGACAGCTGGGACCCTCCTGGAGGGAGGAAATCCCCTCCAAGGGAGACCGGACAGAGCAAGGATCTGACCCTCTGAGCCTGGAGTTGGGGGCTGGCTGCACGGAGCGTGGAGACCCGAGGTGCTGGACGGGAGGAGACTCCACCGTGGCAGAGACCTGACTGGCTGTGGACAGAGGGGATCCAAGAGGCTTGTCTGGGGTCTCCATCACATATGCCCCTTCAGGGGAATGTCAGGGCCCATTCAACCAGAGCCCAGGATTCGTCAATGGCTTTCCTTGCCCAGGTCCCGATCCAGGAGATCCGCAGGGCTTGTATGTAGTCATTGGTGCATACATCCACAACGCACTACACTATTGTCCAACAGGCTAAAGAGGATGCCGCGTTGGGCAGAGCTGTACTCAAAGTGGGTAAGCTGTAACTCCTCCCACCATCCTGAGTATGGTTAGCAGTCACCTGTAACTAAGTGATGTGAGCAGCACTCAAAGAGGAAGAGTGGGTTACCCATGTTACCACCGTTCTTCAAGATGGGCTGCTCACATACATTCAGATCCCTCCCACCATCCCCACTAACTGGAGTTGGCATAAAGAAGGGACTGGGAGGGTCAGGGTCAAGGCCACCTATATAGCCATGATCGCAGAGCAGAGGGGGCATTGGCCATTGCCCTAACCTGACAGGCTAAGGCTAGACTTTCCAACCTACCGTGCGCTGCAGCATTTATTGACCTGTAGCTGAATGTATGTGAGCAGCCCATCTCAAAGAAGGATGGTTACATCAGTAACCCACTGTTTTCTTCCTTTCCTGCAACTCTACATGGTATTTTCTGCCCACTCAGCCTACTGGAGGGTCCACGGAGCACTCAATTATTGATACCAAAATGACTGTGATTTTTAAGGTGACTTTATTTTGCAGTCTCCCTCTTTACTGGAAAATGTGTCTATTTGGGCTCTTCTTGGATTCATTTTACTTTTAAGTCTGGATCTTATGTGGGGTTTTCTTTATATCTTGCCTCTTTTACCATCTCTCCAGGGGCCCACTAGCAGGTGGTTCTGACACACACAGGTCTTGAGATGAAGCCCAGACTCCCATCAATTTCAATGTGCTATCAGTGGGCTTAATATTAGCAGCCCCTGCATGGACTGGTTCAAGAAAGAACCTGGACAAGGTTGGAGTGGTTGAGTGTGATGACGAGTCTAAAACAAAGTACAACACGTCATCCGTGCAGGGGCGATGAACAGCCATACTTCTACTTGCTTCTACTTGCAAATAACTAACCTGAAAGTGGAGAAGACAGCCGTTTATTACTCCATGAGAGACACACATAGCAAAGGGAAGCTGGGTTAATCTCAGGTGAAAACTGTCTTGAGAGCTGTCCGCAGGCTGTTCGCTTGTTGGGGACGCTAACTGGACATTGTGCGCAAGGACCAAGGCAACAGGAGTATTGGAGAGAAACAATCAGAAAAAGAAATGTTGGTCCCTTGGTGATTAAAGTTTGCAGCTGACAGCTTTTCCAACCACACAAGAATCCTCTCGCAGATACACCCATGAAGCGTACTCTCTCTCTCCCTCCCTCTCTCTCTCTCTCTCTCACACACACACACACACACACACACACACACACACACACACACACACAGATATATCACATCACAAACCCACAGATAAAGCCTCTCAGACAGTTTGTGAGTCTGTTGATGGTAAAGAAAATGCCTTTGAAAACAATTAGCTAAATTCTGCAAACAAATAAACGGGCCCGAATCCAGAAAAAATACCCCATACAAAACAGAATTATTCCAAGTTGTTACTGAGTACCTGAAAATAGAATGAGATCTAACAGGGAGTGGGAATAGTTAACCAGCTTTTCCACCTTTCCTTTATCATGCTTGGCAAGTGTCCCTGGAGCTCCTTCAAAGGAAGAAAGTACTGAACTGAGGCACAGCAGAAGTGGACATTGTTTTCCGCTTCCTCTGATACTTATTTCTTGGGTAATCTTGGGAAGGTCACTTCACTGCCACTTGCCTCATTTTCCCATGTGTAAAGAAAATATAGGTTAATGCTGCTGTCATCCTTTGTCAAGCACTCAGCGATCTATGGATGAAAGCACTCTAGTTTATAGGAGCCATTATCTATTATCAACAGCAGCTGTACTGTGTTCATTTCTCTCCTCTGAAGTAGAAATTATAATGAGTTGTTGACACGCCAAGAGTTATGACTGTGTGGCCCAAACCCTTCATTCCTTAATCCCATCAATAGCCTCACTATCAATTTTGAAGAGTAGTTTCTTTTCAATTTCTGCTTTTACACAGGACTTTTCTGCTAATCTTGTTCCGAGAGTTTTCTGTTTCTGTGACAATTGCTGATCCTGTGAGTGGAGCTACCTTTGCATCATAAATAGCTCTGGCATAGAGCTAATCACTTTTCCTCTAGCGAAGACACTGACATTTTGACCAGCAGCCAGCTACTTTGCTCATGCTTCAGGTTTATTCCTGTCACCGCTCAGGCTGTGCTCAATGGGATGTGGTCGACTGAACTGTAATGGGCCCTTTGCATCCTGCTCTAAAAGGATTTTCTTTGCTTGCATTAGACATTTTCCCTCAAGTGAATCAAGTCCTCCAACTAGCAGTTTTCCCATGGGAAGGACTATCCAGTAATTGCTGCAGCAGGGACTGGTCCAAGGCCTGAGTATTGAGAGGCTGGAGAGATCTGCTGCCCACAGATGTGAGTACTGTGCCACTTTTGTGAAAGGGCAATTCACTATTTGTAGAGACATCAAAAGCCTGTTGTATTTGCGACATAAGAACTTGAAAGCAGAAGACATTGCTCTCTGTTACTTTGTCAGAGAAACACAGCTAGGAGCTAGAGGGGAAAAAAAAACGCATTGTAGCTGAAGAGACACTGGAGACTGCTGAGTGGAGCTGTTAGGGTTTGCAAAGCTGTTGAAATCTGTGAAGGGGGAGACAGCATTTTTAAACACTAGATTTTTCCCAGTTGGAAGATGTATTGTGTCACTCAATTTGTCAGTCTTTGTGCAATAAATAAATAATCTTAAATGTCAGAGGACTCCTTGTTTGTTTTGCAGAACTAGACTAACACAGTTAGTTGCCTCTTTGGAATTCAGCTGTTGAGTCCTTGAGGTTCAACTCACATGTGTCTGGCTCCTCAGTGGAACACACAATCTTGAATTAAGCATTTTGACTTTCAGCCCCTCCATTTGGACTCAAACACTCAACTTCCTGACAGATCCTGTACATTTCAGGAGAGCTGTTCTCCTTTTAACAGAACACTTGAGGAGTTCATGGAGAAGAGTGCAATACAGATGGTTCTATGGCCTAATTGCTGTAAAGGACACTTACCTGGGACCAAAGGAGACTATCTGCAAGTCCCTGTGCTCCAGCAATTACTCAAATGACATCTTAATAGGATTCAGGGCATTGCTGTTGAGGCTACACTGGGTCTCCTCAGTTCCTTCCCCCTCCTCCCCACCATTCCAGGTTCTTCCACTGATTAGCTAAGGGACCTTGGACAAATTAGTGTCCTCCTGAGTGACTCATTATCTCCACTTGTGAGTAAGGAATACTAATACTCTAACACTTGCCTTCCTTTCTCCATGGTCTATGAAATGGCTATCTATTCTATGGAGCTCTAGGTCTAATGTTAGCAATAAACTTCTCATGTGGAGGGTGATGAAGCACTGGAATCAGCTACCTAGGGTTTGGGTGGTGGAATCCATCACAGAATAAGAACAACCCAACATGAATATCCGTGTCACCAGGAATAGGAGTACATGCAGAAAAGTTAATAAGGAGGTGGTAAGTTTGAAAATGGGGACAGGAGTTGTAGATGCATTGAAATGGTAATATGAATAGCAATGTGCCTATAAACAGAACATCAGCACATTAAATGGTAACATGAATAGTAATATACCTGTGAATGTATAACTCACTGTAACATGAATGACATTGGCAAAGGGAATGAAAATATGAGGGCCAGTATGACTAGTTCTAGGTGTATTAATGACAGCGGGTGTGGCAATACCTTTATTTTCATGGTGATCCCTGAATATTACATCAGCAGGAGGTGGGCTTGTTTTAACCAAAAAAACATTTAGCTTTCACATCTTACAAAATCTTCCAGCATAAGAAAGAGAATGTTCCAGTCTAGATTTTATTGCTATAAATAAATAACTCATGATGCTAACGACCCTCGGTGATGATGTAGTTGTGTTGGTGGTTCTTCTCCGACAGACCTTGGGTCTCCAAGTCATGCTCAAAACCTGCATAGTCCTAAGCACTGCACAAAGACAAGCATTACTTTTCTCTGTGCCCCCACGAAGCTTACAATCTGAATGTAAACGGGAGGTGAGGCGTGGGAATGGCAGTAGAAATATGAACAAGAAACATGAGCATTTGTAGTGATTAATTACCACCATTAATTCTCCACTCCTTGAATCGCCCCCCAACTCATATCTTAAGAAAGAACCCCAGAAAAACAGCCCAAGGCACACTGATTTGAGTCTAGACCCCTGCTACAGCAAAACCTTGACTCTGTTCTCAGATATCCCCTCACTCTGTCACTCCCACATCTTATCCCATCCTCTGAACCACAGCCGGATCCCCAGACTTTCTCCATATCATGAGTCACTCTTAAGATCACTTCCCCAGTGTCACGGATCATTTCAAGGGACCAGTCACGGCTGGGGAAAAAAATGCCATGGTCTCACGCTCATATCTATTGAAGCATGCTGGGAAATCTTCCTCTCCAGAGACTGTCCCAGCCTACTGGATCCTGGGGACACAATCCCTGCCCAGACACAGGCCCAACTGATCGGACGTTCCATGGAATCTCTCCACACAGGACAGAGCTTTACACAGGAATGTCCCCACCCCACGCCCCATCACTGAACAACAACCAAGCTCTCAGTTGTGTGGAATGAAATATCCTTACTGCAGGGAGTTTATTCCTCCCAGGGGTCCAAATGTGCAGTGAGGTCCCCAGACCCCTCTTCTGAGCACTGCAGAAACTAATGGAATGGAACAAGCTGACTCCTGCATGCTGGTCTTAGAGCAAGTAAATGAATGAAGTAACTGGGGAGCTTGTGTCTGCTATAAACAGCGGAATATGCAAATAAGGGAAAGAGTTTCCTGTTTAAATCCGTGTCTCTGTCTGGACTGCATCCAGGAATGTAAATCATATTCCCCATGTCTGGGCAGTTACTAGCCAGCCCCACTGCGGACTTTCCCCAAGAATAGCAGGGAAATGGGATTTTTACTCACTGTGATTTTTGCTGTGGCGGCTCTGGAAGGCATTTTCTTCCTCTGAAAAATGGGCAGAGTTAGAACTGTATTGTATCATCTCTGTTTAAATATCAATATTTACAGTGTGTCTGCATCTGCAGGTGTCCGGTGTACTGGTGGAGTCTGACAGGGGTGTGAAAAAGCCCAGAGACACTCTCCGCCTCTCCTGCAAAGCCTCCGGCTTCACCTTCCATAACTACTACATGAGCTGGCTCCACCAGGCTACCGGGAATGGACTGCCTGGATTCACAGCTCTGATATAAGTTACAGTGACTCTGTAAAAGGGCAATTCATCATCTGCAGAGATGATGCCAACAGCCTGTTGTATCTGCAGATGAACAGCCTGAGAGCCAAGGACACTGCCAACTATTACTGTGAGAGACAAAAAATGAAAGAGAAAAGCTGTGAGCTCAGACAAAAACCTCCCCTTCTGGTCATTAGGTAAAGTTCCAGCTGGCTAGATGTTGACATATGGGGTCTGGAAACTCAGAAGAGAAGTTGATATACTCATTTCAAACTGTATTAGTCAAATCTAACTTCACTCAGAGCCTAGGTTCTGGGCTGGGCCCTGCCTGACTGAGAAGGACTATATCCAATATATGGGATTCTTTCACCTCTTTGGTAACGTGGGGTGGCTCACTTATGTGGGATTCTCTGCACCATAAAGATTTTAACTGTGACTGAGGGCTTTAATAACTCATTCATAGGATAGAGGTTTATTAGAGGCAGTGGCATGGGTGGCAGTGTTCACAGCCCTGAATGTGTCTTCTGGTGCCTTGAGTCATGCATCCCAGCTTCCACAGGTGCATATGGCCTGCCTATGCTGCCTGCCTGTAAGGACTGTAGCTGGAGCAAGCAGGGACTGTCCCACCTTGCAGCATGTCAATTAGATGCAGCGTGCAGGGCAGGAGAAGAGGAAGGAAATTTAAATCCTTCCCTCTTTGCCCCAGAGTGCTCAGAAGTGGCATGGGGAACAGCATGGGTAAGAACTGTGAGGCCCACTGCACAGAGGGGAAAGGGGAGCTGGGTAGGGGAAGGAAGGCAGTGGATGAGTGGAGCCTTGGGTTGGTGACCTGTGAGTGGCCCCCAGGGCTTGAATGCATTTTGAATCAGAGAGTGGACCTGGCCCTAGGGCCGGTGCTGCAGGGGAGCACCCTGGTGAGCACAAGCCCTCAAAGTGTGGTCAAGGGAGGTTGTTTTGGGCAGGAGAGGGTTTGGCCTGGGGGTGTGTGGTTTCAGGAGAGATGAAAAGGACTGGACCTGTCTGGTTTTGGTAAGGGAGGAGTGTGGAGGTGGTCTTGGGCCTGGGAGCCTTTGCTTGAAATTTTTTTTGTGGGCAGCAATGCCCCTGATTATAAGAGTGGGTGGGTGAGGCTCTTTGGTCTGTATAGTAAAGCAGATCAGACTAGATGATCATATTGGTCCCTTCTGAACTTAGAGTCTATGAGTCTAAGGCTATGTTCACACACAGGGGTTTATTTTGATACAAGTTGTTTTGAAACAACTTGTATCGAAATAATGCCTTATTTCAAAATAACAAATAGTTACTTCAAAATAAGGAAAAAAAGCAGGAAACGAAATAGCATGTTCACACTGTGGGCTTGCTATTTTGTTACCTGCTTCAGGGAGCTGCAGCCCCAGAAAGGGGGCTGCAGCCCCTGGCGGGGGAGTGAGCCACTGTGGGGTGGCTCATCCCCCCGCCCAGGCTTCACCCAAAACCCGCCACGGGGTTGGGGGCGCCTGGTTCAGCCCACCACTGTTGTTTTGAAATAAGACTGCTGTGTGAACACACCCTAAGTCTCCCCTTAGTTTAACCCAACCCCTTGTCCCTTGCAAATGAGATCCCTTGGGTCCCATTCATAGCTGAGACCCCAGCCACTCACAACCACTCAGAGCTAGTGCTGAGCTTCAGCTTCTCAACCTGCCTACCTGGGGAATCAGCATCCAGATGAAGACATGGCACCCACACTGATCTTTGCCTTCTTCCTTTGGCTCCCAGCTGGTAAAGACAGAATCTGAGCTCCCACAGAGATGGTGATACAGCATGTTCCCTAATGACCATGCCTCTGGTAATGACTAAGATATTTCCTCTTTATTCCTCCCCTTGACAAGTGTACATTCCCAGACAACCCTCATGGAATTTGGTGCAGGAATCTAGAGCCTGAGAGAGACCCCACAAGTTGACATGTACCATGTCCTGATTCTGTCTCACTAGATAAATGGTGGACTAGCCCCCCCCCCCCACACCTCCAATGGGGAATGACTGGAATGGGTCCAAGTCATCTGGAGTAGTGCAAACACTGACTATAACGATGCTGTGAAAGATTGGCTCACCATCACCAGAGACAGCTTCAAAACCCAAGTGTGCCTGTAACCTAGGCACTTCTCCATCTATGGTTCAGAGACACACAGGGAGAGGAAATGTATCAGAACCAGAACTCAGACTATCCTCTTGAAAAACCAGACTTTCTCTGTGAGTGGAAAAGACCAGCAGCTACCACCACGATGTTCTTTTTGCTTGATTGGCTGGTGGCTTCATCAGGGCTTGGTAGTCATCTGCCTTAAGTTCTTTGAATAAATCTAATTTTGTGTTTTAGCAGGGGCTTAAGTTGTATGGTCCTTGGTATTCCTTCTGACCCTATGGCTCTATGACATTGTGGCATAATACAAACAATTATAAATTAAATTTCATAAAAACCCAAAGTCAAAGAATGTATCAGGAATCCCAAGTCTGCTACAATAAAGATGGATTCCTGATTCCCATCTCCCTACTCTAGCAATTTGTTTATCTTTTCTCTAAGAAGTGAAGGAACAGTGTTCACTCTTCACAGATGTTCCAATATGCAGTGAGGATCCCAGCACCCCATGTCTGGTCTTACAGAAATGCAAAGAATGTGACAATCTGACTCTTTGACTTTCGGTTTTACAGCCAGCAAATCACATAACTGATAGAGGGGACATTGTGACTCTTATAAGCAGAAGAATACACAAATGATAAGATAGTTTCATGTAAAAATCTTTGTTTTCCTCTGACCAGGCTACACTCACAAATGCAACACACTATCTGAACAGTTACCTGCTACCCCCACTGTGGATTTTCCTTAGGAAAACAAGAAAAAAGGAGATTTTTCCATACAGTGATTTTTTGGTCTCACAGCTTTGGAAGATATTTTCTTCCTATGAATAGCAGGCTGCGTTAAGAGAATATTACATCATTGCTGCTTTTATACTGATATTTAAATCTCAAGAAAGAGACTCACAAGAGGATCTTCCATCTTTGTCTCCCACTGCCCACACATGGATGGCACCAGACCCTCCTTTTCAAAATATGGGTTCATCATGGTGACATGATAGACTCAGTGGCTGTGCACCTGATTGCATAGGACCATCACATAACTTTCTTCACTCAGCTCTTTGATAACCTTGGAGAGACCCTTCCAGGTGGTCTGGAGCTTAGTCCTCTGCACTGTGATGAGAACCATCACCGGGTCCCTGGTGCTGAGCATACACGCACAGTGCCATTGTACCAGATCTTCTGCTTCTCCCATACCTGAGTTAAGTTTTTCCTGCCTACACCCATAAACTTTCAGTAAACTTTTCCCAGAAAGGTAGTTTGTACACCACCACTGATTCTACACGGGGAGTTCCTTTCCCCTCCCATTCATCCCTCACCAAATCTAGGGGGCCCTACTATCTCCTCCCATCTCCTCCCATACAGCAACTCACAAGGACAGAACCCTGTGGACTCCAGCCTCATGTCTACACTAGCAAATTAGTCCAGACTAAGCATGGTTAGTCTGGACTAATTTAGTTTGTGTCTACACTAGGCTTTGGCTAGCTCAAACTAAGGCTGTGTTCACACAGCACTTTTGTTTCGAAACAACCTCGTTGTTTCGAAAAAAAAAAAAACATGTTCACACGACGCACAGTTGTTTCGAAACAAGTTAAACCCAATTTGGGGACGAAACAAACTTGTTTCGAAACCCTTGTTTCGAAACAAGGCGTGTGAACATGTTGTTTTGGAACAAAGTGTTCCGAAACAACAGTGGATCCTCAGCACCCTGGCCAGGGAACCCTCAGGACCTTGGCCAG
>VOCP01052545.1:0-24965 GCA_007922195.1 Podocnemis expansa
TAGCACCTTTCAACTTCCTGAACAGGGCTCCAGGGAGGATGGAGCTAGGCTGGTCTCAGTGGTGGCAGATGATAGAACGAGGAGCAATGGTCTCAAGTTGCAGTGGGGAAGTTGTAGGTTGCATATTAGGAAACGCTTTTTATCCCTTGGGCTATGTCCACACATACATCATTATTTTGAAATAACCCATTTTGAAATGAGTTATTTTGAAATAAAGTCAATTCGAATTATCAGTTTGTTAATTCAAATTAAGGGAAAGCCTGCTTTCGAAATAGCCATTGTTTCAAAATGGTTATTTCGAAACAAGGCCGTTCGGACATGTTGTTTCGAAACAGTTGTTTCGAAACAATGGTGTTGTTTCAAAACAATGTGTCCAAACGCCTTTGTTTCGAAACAACCGTTTTGAAAGAACAGCTATTTCGATTAGATGTGAGGTTTAACGGTTTCGAAATAACAGTGCATCATGTGGACATTCCGCTTCTTATTTTGAAACAACCTCTGTTGTTTTGAAATAAGAAGCCTGTGTGGACATACCCTTGGAGAGTGATGAAGCACTGGAATGGGTTACCTAAGGAGATGGTGGAATCTCCATCCTTAAAGGTTTTTATGGCCTGGCTTGACAAAATCCTGGCTGGGATGATTTACTTGGGATTAGTCCTGCTTTAAGAAGAGGGCAGGACTAGATGACCTCCTGAGGTCCCTTGTGTCTCTCATCTTCTATGATACTTCTCTGTTTCTATGATTTTTTTCAGAGAGACCATGCTTGATTAACATGATGGCTGATAAGCTCCAAAGAGGTAGCTGTGTTAGTCTAGCTCAGTAAAACAAACAAGGAGTCAATTGCTGTTCTCCACTGTTTGAATCTAAACAACATCTCTGTGCAAATGCCTTACCCCCCACAACTGAATGGGGGGGATCTGTGCATTTCCCACCCCATCCCTGTTCAGCTCACCCTTCACCTTCAGCCCAGCTCCCATTGCCTGAAGCTCCTCCGGACTCTGAATCAAAGATGCCTTAATCCTCGTCTCTGATTTTGGTTTTGTTTTTAAATTTCTTGTCTGTCTGTTTGTCTGCCTCTCCCTCCCTCTCACAAAATCCATGTCCACCTCAATTTGTTACCTTACCTTTTGCTTGGTGCTGCCTCCAGAAGCAGTAACTGGCCAGGGCAATGAGACCAGCCAGGAGAGCCAGGATCAGCCCCAGAGCCACAATCCAGGGATTGGCCCTCGGGAAAAATGGCTCTGCAAGAGAAAGTGTCACTGACTAGCTGAAACCAGACACATGCAGTATGAAGACAGGAGACGGGCACTGGTGGGCAGATAAAAGACTCTCACAGGGACGTACACACTGAGATGTGTGTCCTTTGTGCTTTATTATTAAGTTTGTGAAAGTCCAAGCTTTACTGTCCTTACTTTTTATGGACTATGGTTAATTAATGGGAGGGGGTGTGTTGGAGATAGGGAGGGGGCAGAGTGCAGCTCTGCTGTGTTCAGTCTCCTTGGTATTGGTTCAAATCCAAGGTTCCCTCACATCCCTCGGCTGCTCTGACTAATCCAAAGGCTGTAACTGGTGCAAACTGGCCTTCTGGATCCAAGCTGTGGCTAGGTTCCCAACCCAAGAAAGTATGATTAAGAGTCTAATGAATGGTTTTAATGTAAACAAAACTTGATCCTGGAAATTTAGAGTAAGTGCTCCTGATTCCTGTCTCCAGAGGCGACCTTAGGGATAGGCAAAGCTAGGGCCCTAGGCGGCAAGAGGCCCTGTTCCCACCTACCCCAAAAGCCATGTCTGCCTTGGAAGGGTAAGCTGGGGTTGTGGGAGGGCACCAGGGCTGCAGATGGGGCCAGCCACAGGACGCTGGGGCTGGAGCGAGAAGGGGGGAGCTGGAGCCATTGGCAAGGGCTGGATCCACGGGTGGCTGGCTACAGTGTAGGACAGGGCCCTGACATGGGGCCCATAGGGAGCCCTCCAATGGGCCTTCACTTATGGCCCCCTATAGCCTATGGTCACCTTTCCCTGGGCCCTGGAGCAATGGTTGACTAGAGAGTCCTTTGGTAAGTGATCAATCTGGTGTACTGATACTGTGTAAAAATTACAAGCAGACACTCTACATCCGCAGAGGATTTCTGGTCATAATTCAGGCTAAGGGGCTGAGTAGGGAATTTATTTCTTCATCCTCTGCAGTCAGTCTGCAAAGAGCCAGAATAGAGCAAGGTGGCTAACATCTGTTCCTCTGCCTTAGGGAGCAGCCTGCTTTGTCTCTCTCTGTATTTGGTTGTGATGTGTTCAAGTTCTGGATTTGTGGAACTAAGGACGTGTTACACTGGAGCCTTCCAGGAAGAGTATTTGTGTTTTCTTTTACATTCTCTATCTTCATTCTGTGAACATAACCATCACGGTATCCTGGGCATATCATAGACCAACCAGCAGTACCATGCTTTGAGACCTCAGATGAATAGGTCTTTACACCTGCAACATTTTTATTATTATAGAGATGAAATACTCTGTATTAACTGAGTAGTTTAGTTGCTAATAATACCTAAAACCAAGACCTTTTTTTCTTCCTTAAAAATGAAGATGCTCTTAGATAATATTTTGTTTTTGCATATTTTGGGATGAACTTTTATTACTGTTATTTTCATCTGTGATTTAAGTAGCGGGGCTTAGATCATATCTGGAGCTTTCTTTTGCTATTTGGGGAAAATGACTTTTGTAGCCAGATTTTCATAAATGCTCAGCACCCAGCAACTGTCCTCAAGAACAAAGGAGAAATCCCAGCTTCACAGCACAAACAATGAAATTAGTAAACCAAAAAAAACCCTCTTGCTGTAAAGTGGTGGTGAAAACCCACTCTATTTCCCTGGATACCCAGCTACTCTGAGAATCTGGCCAAAGGTGTCCCAGCCTGCAGGGTCCTAAAAATCCTCATGTCCTGCTGGAGTGAGAGAATTGAGGCTGCTCAAGACTTTCCAAGCAGCACTCAGGATCTTGACAGTTCAGGCCAATAATGAGAAGATACTATTTTAAATATTCTCCACCCATGTCTGTAGTATCTCAGTCAATCCCTGTATAGCTTGGACAGCCACTGACCTGCTATGGTAATCTGGTACTCCCTCTCCTGGTTGAGTTGAAGGTTCCTGACATGGCAGGACACTTTCTGGTTGGACTCCTCTCTTAGAACAATGACAGTCTCTGCCTGAAACAGACCATTGGCCTCTTCAGATATTTTTTCAGAGGCTGATTGTAAGAGCTGCCCCTGCAGATCACTCCACAGAACCTCGGGCTTTGGGTACCATCCAGAGGATCGACACGAAACCCGGATCCCTCCATCCTGATGCCCTTCCACAGAGATGGCAGGAGTAGAGCCCAAAGCTACAGAAGAAATAAATGGACTTGTGATGACCCTATACAGTTCAGTAATAAGACAAAAGTTTGCACATTATTGACAAAAACAAGTTCCAATTAAACTAATAATTGAATGTGAGCCCATAGGTGTGGTTGATTAGTTAAAGTGGATAGAATCCAATTTTATACATAGTAGAATTAATAAAAACAAGCAAGGAGTCCTCTGGCACTTTTAAAGAATACCGTTTGTAATGAGAAAGCCAGTTCATATCTCTATTCAAACCCAAGATGATGGTGTCAAATTTTCATATGAACTCATATAACTGTAGTTTCTCCATGAAGCTTTGATTTAGAATTAGGCTGCTGAAGCACTGTAAAAGACATGTCTTTCATGGACTGATCAGGAAGCTCAAAGTGTTTCCCTATTAGTTTTTGAATGTTGTGATTTCTGATGTCAGATTTGCGTCACTTTATTCCACTGTGCAGAGACAGTTCAGTTTGGCCAATGTATAAGGCCAGGGGTCATTGTTAGCACAAGATGGCATAAATCACATTGGTGGATGAGCAGATGAATGAGCCCCTGATGGAGCAGAACTAATGTTAATGTCCGGGCTGTTCTATGGACAAACTTGTTCCAGTTTAGTTAAAGTAGTTTAGTTAAACCAGTGCAAACCCCCGTGTGGACATTCTTAACTCAAGAAGGAATTGACTCAAGCTAAATTAATACAAGTCATTTCCAAACCACTTAATAGTATCCACATAGGTTTTTTCACTACTTCATTGAAACCAGAGCATCTGTCTCCAGGCAAGCCCTAGATTAATTCACTACCAAAATGCTTTGTTACTAGTGACCTCAGGATGTGTTTGTAGTGCCTCCTGCTGTTCCAGAGTGCAGAAGTTGCTAACAAAAATTTGGACTCTTGTGAGAGCCAGAAAACAAACCCACAAAATCCAGACTTTAGCTAAAAAAGAAATTCAGGGTGAGGTTAATGCCTCCCACACCAGACCACACTTTTACTGATGAACTAAACTGAAATAAAAATATCTTAATTTTCGTAAGAGGTTTCATTTTACCCAAACACCTGAATTCAAACTGATTTCGTTATTTTGGTTGCCACTGCTCTGCAAAGAAGGTTTTAAGATCATTAGAAATTTTACCCATATGATCCTCCATGAGGAGGCAGAGAAGGGACATGTGTCTGGAACCTTCCCAACATGGGATTCTTTTCTCACAAAATAAATATTTGTACTTGTATTGCTTTTAGTAAACACATAATGAAGCAAAGATATGGGTACAAATAATGCAAAAACTTGCATTGTACCGAAAGAGCAGATAAATATCAATACATGAGGGTGGGGTTTATTGAAGGCAGGGGGAAGCCCTGCCTCCTCTGACTGTGCATGCTCTGCCTCCCTGCTGAGGCACTTTTCAAGCATCTGACAAAGTGGGATTTTCTCCCATGAAACCTTGTGAGATGAATAAATGTGTTAGTTTTTAAAGGTGCCACAGGACTCGTGGTTTGTCTTGCTGAACTAGACTAACATGGCTACCTCTCTAGCATTTAAGCATGAGATACCCAAGATACATACCCTGAAAAATCCAGCCTCTCCCAAAGTTCCCAGATTCTAGCAACTCTCCAGGACAGGTGAAGGTAACATCCCAGCAGGAATCTTCAGGCCAGGGATGATGGACTGGTGACATCATTCAACTCAGGGCCCAAGTATAGTGCATGGAGCAGGCTCAGGGTTTGAGTGCAAGCCAAGTGTTCAACAAACCTGATCTGAACCTCATATCATGGCTGGTTACAAAACTAGCTGCACCTCTGTCCCCTCTCTGCCAGCACCTTCAGGGGCCTGGACTCCTGCCTTGTCCTGTCCTTATGGGGGGGATTCCTCAGTGTTTGCATTTTTAGACTAGGCTCTGGACTACGGCACTCTGTGTATCAGCTACTGTTATCCTGTGATAGGCCAGGCACAGATGTTCACATAAACAGTTACTATAGGGACACGTTACTGTCACCTGACCATTTAGGGCCGTTTGTGTATTTCATTAACCCCTCTGTGTGTGTCATTAACCTTTTGTTTTAACAACCTCAAATTTGGGCCACTAAACCTACCCCAGACTACAACAAGTCACAACAGTTTTCAGGACAATCTGATTATGTGCCTGGATATCAGAGACCTTAGAAAAGCTGGCTGCTAAACACTAAATTAGAATCTACCTTATCCAGGAGAGAGTTACTGACCCATCCTAACATGAAAAACTGTTCATTTAGCCACAAGCCCTCTCACTCCACTTATGACTCTGTCTAAGACACTCAAACATCAGATGAAGTTACTGACCTGCCACCTGCAGTTCCAATAAAGCTTCTTCATAAAAGACACCGGACTGAAAAAAACACTTGTGCTGCCCATCATCTGAGGGCTGGATGTCACGTATTCTCAGGGAAACACTCCCATTGACAATGTTGTCTTTCAAGAGCTCAGTTCTTCCTCGATATTCTGGCATCTGCTGATCATACCAATCCTGCCCATCACTGTACAGGTGCACGATTTCAGGAAACCGGGATCGGAACCATCTCACCTCCATGTTCTTAGCACTCATCGCTGGAGAGAGGTGGCAGGGCAAGATGGCCTCTCCACCAACATATGCAATAACTGGATGATCAGGTCCTCTCACTATGAACTGTGCTGTGAAATGTGCAATGAAACATGGAAATTAACTCAGCCACGGCCTGTGCATGGAATAAATTCAAAAATAAGACTCACAAGAAGAAACAACCTGTGTTAGAAGTGAGTACCATGTAGTCATGCAGTGCTGTAGGGCTTCTCTGCACTGGGGTGGGGCTGTAATTTGATTTTAGGCTGTTCAATTACTGAAGGTGAAAGAGAGTGATCAAAGCAAAGTGCTTGCTCAGGGTCTCACATCCCCACTGTTCACATAACTTCCTGAAATGTATTCACTGTGGATAGTAGGCACAGAAGCTTGTGAGGACTCCCCCTCTCCTCTTCTCTTAAAAAAATAGACAGAAAAAGCTTTCCTTGCTGTTCCTCTGCTGTAGACACAACAGACAGCTACAGTTCTGCATACATAGAGAGGAATTTATTGAAAATGTCCTAGGGCTGCAGGCAGGGGAGGATCTATGTTACTATGGATCAGCAGACTAAGGAAACCGGAAAAGCAAGATTAGCACTAATCTCTGGCTACATGAGCCTAATTTTGAATTGTAGATTTTGATCTTAGGGCTATAGTGCTTGTGGGGGTGGGGGGTGCAGACCTAATTACAGCACCATTTAATTCAAATTTACTGTTCCATCAGTGGCGACTTGGGCTGCAGGTTGAGGTGAGCAGCATTACATTGAACCTCACTGTCAGTGTACACCAAAGCTTAGACATGTACCTGAATAGAGGGGACTAACCATAACCAATCAAATGTCTGAACACGTTACATTGATACCAAAAGATTCTCACCTGGCACATGGGAATCTCTAATAGATTCCAAAGTCTTTTAAACTTTTCTCTAAGGCAGTGATCCCCAAAAATTTGGGAAGTGCACCCTTTAATTGGTTTGCACCCCACAGGAACTGCAAAAGGGAGTGAGGCCAAAGCTGCAGCTGGGGGCTCAAGCTGCAGCTGGGATTGGGGTGAGTGCTGGGGCTGCAGCCACAGGGCCCAGGGCCAGAAATTTCTCTACATGGCCCAGGGCCAAGAATAGCTGATGATACAGGGGAATCAGGATGGGGGGGGGGGGGGGTTCTGGGGCTGGAAAAGGAGATGGAGGATGAAGAGGGCAGAAGAGGACGGAGCATGGGGTATCTGGAAGGAGGATGAAGTGATGCAGGGGAATCAGGGCAGGAGCATTATGGGGCGGGGGAAAGGAGGCTTCCTCTGCTTCCACTCTTATGAGAGCTGCTCCAGGCTCTGCTGAGCCCCCTCTCCCAAAGGTTCCTCCATGCCTGACTAGCTGGGCACACCCCACAATTTGTGAATTTTTGCTTGTCTGCTCTAAGAGGGTCTGTCTTCTTGGTTACTGGGTAATGTCACTTTCTAGCCCAAAATGTCAGGCTCTGGTCAGTTTAAATCCAGCTTTATACCAACAATCTTTATTCTCCTTGGACCTGGTCAAATGCAGGTGATGCAACTCTCCAAGGGGTGGCACTTCTCTGGAACTGTTACTAGCCCCAAGGTTTGTAGATCCTCCCCTTGTGGATCGATTACAATCCCAGACTCACAAAGTTCCACACAATGTGTAACGATCCCACTGAGAGAGGTGACACAAAAATAAACAGAACAATGGTAAAGTAAATTTGATGGTCTGCAAAATACCACGTGTGGCTGGAATATCTGTCACTTGCAGTTCACATGTGAAGGTTATCTCTGAATAGGGTTTAAATGTCTCATGGCCACCCACATTAACTCTACTCTATACAGCAGACCAAATGACTGCAATGCATACCTGCCTGCCTCCAGCTTTCGTCCGGGGCACATTACACGATCCATCGTCTAGACCCAAGCTTTAAGGTACAATCAGATCTGCTCCGATCCCTCAGACAGAGACAACACCTAAAAGATCTCTGCCAGGCATTCCTGAAACTACAGTACCCAGCTGGGGAAGTCAAAAAACAAACTGACAGAGCAAGAGGGGTACCCAGGAGCCGCCTATTAAAGGACCGACCTGACAGAGAAAACAACAGAACTCCTCTGCTCATGACCTACAATCCGCAATTTAAATCTCTCCAATACATCATCGAAGATCTACAACCTATCCTTGAAGATGATCCCACACTCTCTCAAACCTTGGGAGGTAGGTCTGTCCTTGCTTACAGACAGCCTCCCAACCTGAAGCAAATACTCACCAGCAACCAAACGCCATACAACAGGAACACCAGCACAAGAACCTATCCTTGCAACAAACCCCGTTGCCAACTCTGTTCACACACGGACTCCAGGGATACCATCACGGGCCCCAACCACATCAGCCACACAATCAGGGGCTCATTCACTTGCACATCCACTAATGTGGTATATGCTATCATGTGCCAGCAGTGCCCCTCTGCCATGTATATTTGGCAAACGAGACTGTCCTTGCATAAAAAGATAAATGGACACAAAACTAATGTTAAAAATGGCAACATCCATAAACCAGTAGGAAAACACTTCAACCTCCATGGACACTCAGTGGTAGACTTGAAAGTTGCCATACTCCAAAAAAGAAACTTCAAAAACAGACTTCAGTGTGCAACTGCAGAGCTGGAGCTAATCTGCAAGTTTGACACCATCATGCTGGGTCTGAACAGAGACTTAGAACGATTGGCACATTACAAAAAGTGTTTTATCTGTTCACACATTCTCTCCCTTTGATCTACTGGTGGGGATGGGCCTCATCTGCTCTCTCAGCTGACTTTGCTAATGCTTGCCCTCTTCCATTCTGGCATGTGTATATACACTTCTCCACCTCTCCACCGTAGTTTCCACTTTATGCATCTGACGAAGTGGGTAGTAGCCCACGAAAGCTTATGCTCAAAGATACCTGTTAGTCTATAAGGTGCCACAGGACTCTCGCTGCTTTTGCCACACATAGACTAACACGGCTACCCCTCTGGAAAATTCTGCCTGAGAATAATGGTGCTGAAGGTCTGTTCTGATATCCAAGGCCATTTTGTGCTGCTCCAACACCTCCTCATCTCCAGCAGAGATGATGTAAAGGTTGGCAAGGAGTAAAGATATGAAAGCACAACATCGCTGCTACACAACTTTCCTCACACCCTTACTGGGGACGAGGTTTAGCTCTGAGCCCTAATTGGACGTATATAGTGCAGCATGACTGCTGGGTTGTTACTTCATAACTGGAGAGTCTGGGATTCAGGACTCGTTCATGGCCAAAGATCTGATCTGCGACACGCCTGGTCTGGCAGGGCAGTGTATGGGGAAACTGGGAAACTGGCTTTAAATAGTTTGTGAGCCCTGCCATGACAGTCACTGGGTTCTGTGGTTTAGAAGCTGCCAGGAACCAGCCAGAGCTGCAGGATGAATGTAATGTCTCAACCTGACAAGGTCACATGTAGCTACTAACCATGGTTCCTGGGGACCCTGCTGTGTCCTGGGGTTTCTCCATGTGGCCAGTTGCTATGTAAAGAGAAAAGTCAGACCAGGCGGGTGGAGCAGCTGTGGTTTATCAGACCAAGGCTGTGTTCAGACGTGAGTTTTATTTTGAAACAACAGCCGTTGTTTCAAAATAAAATTTCTCATGTCCACACGACGTACCGTTATTTCGAAACAACGGAACCTGTTGTTTCAAAATAACGGCCATTGTTTCGAAACCGTTAAACCTAGCAGGAAAGTGAAATAGCTGTTGTTTCAAAACAGTTGTTTCGAAAGAACTGTTTTCAAACATGTCTGAATGGCCTTATTTTGAAATAACCATTTCGAAATAACAGCCGTTTCAAAAGCAGGCTTTCCCTTAATTCGAATTAACTTATTTGAAATAAGGATTTTATTTTGAAATGAGTTATTCTGAAATGCGTTATTTCGCAATAACAGTTACCATATAGACATACCCAAAGCTATGATGCAAGAGGGAAGGTTACAGCGAGCGATAGCAACGGGTAGCAAACCCAGCGAGAAGTCAGAGCTCCTACCTGTCACCAGCCTGTGAGGCAGCAGAGCAAGGTAGAGAGCGATGGAACCGGGCAGAGCAGAGCTCACTGTGGTGCCAGAGGAGGACAAGGGACCCTTCCCCCTCATTGCAGCTTGGCCTGGGGAAGAGAAGAAATAAATCAGATGGTGAGTGAGTGGGATGCAGCGACTTTAACTGCGTGTCACTTGTGAAAAAGTAAGATAGCAAAACAAAAAATGTCCAATAAGTTCTCAGAATGTGTTGGGAAAAATTTTCATTCCAGAAGCTGGAGGACGCAACCAGGGGAACAGCCATTTTACAAGAGATTCTGACCAAGAGGGAGGAATTGATAACAAATTTGAAGGTTGAAGGTAATGTGGGTGAAAGTGATCAGGAAATGGTTATATTAATAGGCAGTAGTTTTAAAAAAAATAAAAAAGTATTTTTTCACACAACACACTATCCACCAGTAGAATACATTGCTAGGGTATTGTGAAAGGCAAAACTATAACAGAGTTCAAAAAAGAATAAGGTTAAGTTCATGGCAAGTGGGTCCCTCAATGGCTATTAGCCAGGATAGTCAGGGACACAACCTGATGCTTTGAGTGTCCTTAGCCTGTTTGCCAAAAGCTTTGAGTGGATGACATGGGTTGGGCCATTTGATGATTGTCAGTTCAGTTCATTTCCTCTGAAGGGCCTGGCATTGGTCACTATCAGAAAACAGATTACTGGGCTCAGAGACAATCTTAGGGATTGTGGGTCCAGGGCAAAAGTCAGGAAGGTCCCACTTGCCTTTTGCCACACACCCCTCCACCTCACTGGGATGCCCACCAGCCACCCTGCTGGCCTCCTGACCTCCCACCTCCTCTGCCAGCCCTGTGGCCCCCTGGCGAAAGACGCTGGCTGGGGAGGTCACTGAATGGCTGGGGGTGGTGCCTGGGGGGCCCACAACTGGCCTTTACCTCGAGCACCAGGAAGCCTAAGGCTGCTTCTGAGGGAGGAGGGAACAGGGCCATTGTTGGAGGGAGTGAGCAGTTTGGTGGGCCCTGAGCTGCCCCCGCCATGGACCCCACGCCAACTTTGGTGGCATTTCAGGGCAGAGACCCACACAGGTCAACTCGCCTTGGGTCACGCCAATCCCTAAGGACAGCCATGGGAGAGGAGTGCATCTAGGAATGTTTCCTACTCTCCTCCTCTCCCTTCTCACTGTGGGACAGCAGGGGCAGCCAGAAGCAGGAGGGAGAGGGGCAGATGCCCCTGGGCCACCTAGCCCCAGGGGGGCTTTGTTGGCCTCTGGTCCTCACAGCTCCCTTGTTGCACCCAGCACTCGAACGGAGGGGCTGGGAGAATGTGAGCTTCCCTGCCCCTGAGTTAGATGCCAGCAGGACTGAGCTGGGGTCAACACTCATCACCACAGCAGGCCCCTGGCCACCTGCAACCGCATGGGGCGGCTCCTCAGATGAAGATGCGGCTGGCAGCTCACCCAGGCTGGTGCCCAGGGGCATGACCCCCCAGCCTGCCCCCTTGGTACCCTTCTGTGGGCAACTACTATCTAACGTCACCAGATCGCAGAGGAGTGAAAGAACAGGAGGGAGACCAGAGCTGTGCCGGCGTCCTGGTGTCCACGTATAAAAATGAAGAGAGGAATCTCTGAATTGCAGGGACGTTCCCCAGCCAGGTTTATATTCAGACTCAGGAGGTGACAATTTCTCCATGAGAATCCCTTCAGCGAGGCCCATTGCTAACAGCAGCTCATCTCCAGGACAAGTGCTGTGCGTAGGGACACCGCAGACTGAATCGGGTAGCTGAGGATCCAAGACCCAGAGCTCCTTTCTGCCAGTGCATAGTGAGGAGGAAGACAGTGGAAGCCAGGCCTGCAGTCTCTGGCCTCGGGGAGAGGCGGTTGCACCCTCCTCTGAAGAGCCTCTCCACACTGTTGCAGGCAGCCAAGGCCCTGAGCCCACACCGACCCCACTTCAGAGCTGCTGGAGGCTCACAGGGAAGTTGTGGGGGGAAGTGAGCTTCCTCCGGGCACCTCCACACCCATGCTGGGAGCAGCGATGGAGCCACAGGGAACAGAGCCTCTCATGTGGCCCCCTGCCCACACTGGGTGGCCCCAGGGGCACCTGCCTCGATCATTCCCACGTTCAGCTGCACCCGCCAGCCCCACCTAGCAGGGGCTGGGTGGGGAAGAGCAGGAAACGGCTGCAGACCCCGTTCCCTGTGGGGTGCTGCAACCAACAAGAGGCACAAGTGAAAAAAAAAAAAAAAAACCAGACCCACGGAGAGATTACAAAGTAACCAATGCGTCAGGGGTGTGCAAATGTAAGTAATGTGGCCCTGGGAGCCAGTGACCCATGGTATGCTACAGTCCTGTGTGCTGGGTCCTGGAAAGAGGCTTTCTTTGAAGCCAGGTTTCTCTCTCCCAGCGGCCCTCAGTGTCTCCCTTTTGCCATGGAGAGCTGCCCCCTCAATCCCCATTTCACTTACTGAGGCTGCTGCACCCGGTCCGGCGAGGGAGTCATGAAGCCACAGGGTCTGAGACAATTTGTTACATGCTAAACTCAGTTATCTGGGCCCAGCACCTTGCCTGCCTGCCAGTCCACTCCCTTCACAAATGAAAATGAAAGTACAAAACAAAATCCAAAGTACTGTAAAGGTTTTCTGTGTCACTGGGGGAGTATTGCAAAGGGACCAACTTCCTCTTACAGAAACACTCCAGCCGCAGGGCTGTGGGGAAGGGCCGGTTATGCTGGCAGAGATGGCATGAGGTAAGGCAGCCAGGGAGTGCCAACACAACCTCCCAGGATGCTTTTTCTGCTCTCTGTGTACACGATGTTCCCAATAATTTCCCTGCACACAGTGACAGCCACAATTTTCCTCAACTGAGAAAATAAAGCAACACCAGCAAAAAGCACCATATTTTTTTCATCATCCTGCACGGCTGGGAGGGGATGTGCAGCTGTGACTGGTGCCAGGGGAAGAGGCAGTTGTGAGAAATGTGAGGGGAGAGGAGAGGACACAAATGGGGCTGCTGCGGGAAGAGGCAGTAGGAGAGGGGTCCTGAATGGAAGGAAGAGCTAAGGGCTGCTAGGAGGAGGGAAGTTTGCAAGACTGTCTTCGGGCAGGGTGTTAAGGGTTAAGTTATTCAGCATTTAATTGCTCTTTCCCCTTGCCAGTTCTGGAGAGCCCCGGTTGGTGGGAGGGGAACTCGTGATTTATGTGAATCCACCCTCTTGGCTGCAAGCCCAAAAACCAAGGGTTTGTAGCTGTTTCACTTTGCACTGAAGTTAGAGCCTGAAGCAATGCCAGAGGCGCAGTAGGGCCAAGGACCTTTTCACTAAATGTTCACAGCAGACACATCCCGGTGGCATGCACACTTGGCAGTTGAACACTAGAAAGCCGGAGGAATAACCTGTTTTTTTTTTTGAGAGGGGGTGAGGGCCTTTAATTCAGAAATTCTTAATCATCAGTTTCCAGAGAGGTAGCCGTGCTAGTCTGTGTATACCAAAAGCAGTGAGAGTCCTGTGGCACCTTTTAGACCAGGGGTTTCAAACTCAAGTCACCATGAGGGCCAGTATGTTAGCCTGAGGGCTGGACCACTGAAACCTTGTCAAAAAATGATATTGCAAGTATCAGCAATGATCGTGTCATCGCAGGCTGCAGGAAATAGCTTTAGGGGCCGCGTGCAGCTTGCAGACCGCGTGTTTGAGACCCCATATCTATATGCTGCTGTTCTCCACTGTCTAATTTAAACAATTGCTTTGATTTGCTCTAACAGTCTGACCTGATCCTTTGACTTATCTCTGCATTCATTTTCCTCCCATTCTCTAAGTTCCCCATTTTCAAAGCACCTGACAAAGAGGGATTTTCTCCCATAACAGCTCATGCAAGAAATTAATTTGTTAGTTTTTAGAAGTGCAATGGGACTCCTTGTTTTACAATAAAAATAAACAACCGCAGCGTAGCATTAAAACAAACAAATAAACCCTGTTTCAGACTTTATTTCCAAAAAAGGTTCAGCTTGAGGAATATGGAGCAGAACGGAAGGGTAAAATTAACAAATGTACACGACACATAACATAAGGGGCTGATTTACACTGAATCAAAATGACAATGAGGCCCACATCAACACACATTTTATTTATCAGTATTTCTCATGCAGAAGCCCCTCTTTGATCAAGCCAAACACATCTAGCAACACACAGGAAGATGCAGACCCAGGTTTTTTTGGTGTCTCACACCTCGTGGCAGTCTTTGCACCAGGGCAAAATCCATGTAAAATATTTCCATTCTGATGGGGTCAGTGTTACACTGACCTCTGCTCACATGGGCGGCCTCAGTGTTACATGTTAGCTCTGTGTTCTTGAGGAATCAGAGCATAGTATCTAGCCTGTGCCTCCCCCCCACACATCCCCCAACCTCTGCTTGAACTGAAAACCAAAAACAGTAAGAAATGGGAGACATCCTTTTCCTAATCTACCCATATCCAATAGCCATCAGCACAATGGAGCTTCATTTGCATTGACTATGGAGAACCAGACTCCAAAGCAGGAGCCGCACTGAACTCTGGGATTGAAGAAGCTGGGAAGCATTGCCTGACGGGGGATCTCACACCAACCCGAACAAACTCAGCAATTATCAGACCATTCTAGTCACAGACATGATAATTGATACCCAAAATACTGAGTCTGCCTGACTGTATTGTGAGCTTCTCTGAACCATTACACCCAGTCAGGAATGTGTATTGGCCACGTAAACAAGTCCTTATAAAAAACCTTTACCCACATAGTGTAGTGTAGTGTGTGTCCTGTGTAAGTCCTGATTGGATCCTTTCTGAATCCTGTGTGAGTCTCGATTGAGTCCTGACTCCTGATGCTTGGATCTAAAGCTGTATCATTTCCACTGGGATTTGGCTTTTCTTCCTTGCTGATTGCTGTGGGAGCTTGGTTTCCATCCAGCCTCTGACCCTGATCTGCACAACCTGGAAACCTTTCTGCTACACAGAGTGGTGAGACACCCCCCCCCCCTTCTCTCTCTCCCTCTCTAGGCCTGATACAGTAGAATCTAGGTAATATTGTAGCTGGGTGTTCTTCTTTCCTTGTATGTTTATCAATGCTGTAACTGGGTATTTGGGGGTATTCTTCTCTCCCTTGTAATTATTATTAGTAGTACAAGTTTTAGATACCTAGCAATAAAATGACTTTTGTTATTAAGCCAGTTTCCAGACTCTTTTAAGACATCATTCCCTCTCCTTTGTGGTCTTGGTTTCTTTATATCACTTTGCAGCAACGCTTCTATTACCTAGCCAAAGATCCCTGTAATGCCCACAACCCTGTAAGGTTTGCTCATTGATAGGGATAGTAGCCTGATTGACTCCAGGGGCATATAAGGGTGACAGCTGAAAAGTGCTGTTTTGACCCAGCCTGATTGAGTCCAGGGGCATATAAGGGTAGCAGCTGAGAAGTGCTGTGTGACCCAGCCTGCTCAAGATCCATAATCAAGCCTAGTTTGGTGCGGTACAGGGGCACATAAGGGTAGCAGCAGAGAAGTGCTGTGTGACCCAGGCTACTGAGTTCAGGGACACATAAGGAGTCAGCTGAGAGTGCTGATAGACCCGGTCCGCTCAGACACACCTCTATAGAAACACAAGTCACACAAGCAGCACACTAATAGAAGTACCATCTTCCCCATAGAGAAAGCAACCCTAATAAATGAGCATACCCCGAGTTGGTGGGCAAAGTTGGTAACATCACTCTCACTCACACCTGTGCTACACAGCCACAGCCAACACGGGCAGGCAGGATTACTTCTGATTTACACTGGGTCAGTGAGAGGGGAACCGACAGAGTGAGCCTAACGGAGTTACACATCTTTTACAGAATCATAGAAACTGGAAGGGATCATGAGAGGTAATCGAGTTCAGTCCCCTGCATTCATGGCAGGACCAAGTGCCCTCTTAAAGCATCCCTGTCAGGTGTTTGTCTAACCTGCTCTTAAAAACTTCCAGTGATGGAGATTTCCACAACCTGCCTAGGGAACTTATTCCAGTGGTTAATCATCCTGGCAGTTAGGAATGTTTTCCTAATGTCCAACCTGAAACCTCCCTTGCCATGATTTAAGCTCATTGCTTCTTGTCCTATCATCAGCTGTTAGGGAGAATTTTTCTCCCTCCTCCTCGTGACAGCCTCTTATGTACTTCAAAACTCATCATGTCCACTCTTGGTTTCTTCTCTTCCAGACTACACAAACTCAGCTCTTCTATTCTTCCCTAATAAATCAAGTGTTCCAGACCTTTAATCATTTGTGTTGCTTTTCTCTGGACTTTCTCCAATTCCTCCACATCTTTCCTGAAATGAGGTGCCCAGGACTGGACACGGTACTCCAGTCAAGGCTTAATCAGTGCCGAGTAGAGCAGAAGAATTACTTCTCATGCCTTACTTACAATATTCCTGTTAATCCATCCCAGAATGGTGCTTGCTTTTTAGCAACGGCGTTATGCTGTTGACTCATATTTAGTTTGTGGTCCACTATGACACCCAAATAACCTTTCTGCAGTACTCCTTCCTAGGCACTTATCGCCCATTTTGTATGTGTGCAATGGGTTGTTCTTTCCTAAGCGGAGTACTTTGCACTTGTCTTTTTTGAATTTCTTTCTGTTTACCTCGGACCATTTCACCAGTTTGTCCAAATCATTTTGAATTGTGATCCTATCCTCCAAAGTACTTGGAACTCCTCCCATCTTGGTATCATTGGCGAACTTTATAAGTGTACTCTTTATACCATCATCTAAATCACTGATGAAAATAGTCAACAGAACTGGACTCAGGACAGAGCCCTGTGGTACCCCAGTCATTATGCCCTTCCGGCTGACTGCAAACCACTGAAAACTACTCTCTGGGAGCAGTTAACCAGCCAGTTTTTCACCAATCTTATAATAGCTCCATCCAGGTTGTACGTCCCTAGTTTGTTAATAAGGTGATGCAAGACCATATCAAAAGCATTACTGAAGTGTAGATATACCCCATCTACTGCCTCTTTCCATTAGCAGCACTTGGAGCCAGCGCAGAGAAGCGCGCTCTTTAAAAGATCAGCCCTACTGAATTGCGCCAATGAAACCTGGGCAAACCCCATTGGCCACGCCGTAATTATGGCCCTGCAACTGCTCCCCCTTCAAGGACGTGACTCTTCTCATTGTTTCAGGGGCAGTGTTTCTGCACCATTCTTAAGCCTGAAACACCATTTCTGCATAAAAAGATATTAAAGTGCTCTAAAATCCACATATATACTCAGCCTGGCCTGACTCCCTCCAAGCCAGAACTACAGACCCAACAACCGGGCTGGGCTGGACGGTGCATCCCTGGTCAGAGCACACTCTTCATCTGACTTCTGATGCTCCCCCCTCCTCCCCAGCACCTCACCTGGCTCCTGATCCCTCCTTCCACCACTATTTCCCCTTCCCCTGCCCAGCAAAGGCACACATTCTCACTGCAGCACAAATGGGCTGACCCACAACCACCAGAATATGGTCCCTGATCACCCCTGGGACTGAGTGGCCATTTAAGTTTTCAGCTGCAATCCATTTCTGCATGACTTCCAACACATTCTGCACCATTGCTAAAGGGCTTCTGTCTAGAAAGCCCTGCAGCTGGTTCAGAGCAGCCCTGGCAACTTCCTGTAAGACTCCCCTGGCCAGGGGCTTGCTGTCCTGCCATTTTTCTGTCCTTGAGCTTCAGTCCCCAGTGGGACTGAATTGAAGTGTTTCTCTTCCCTGCCGGCTGCTGCTCTTCTTATCTGGACCTGCTTAGCCCTGACTGGCTGCTCCTCTCAGCCCATCTCTGATTGCCTGCCTCCTGCACAGCCTCTGTTGAGCTCTGTTATCCCCTTAGTGCAGAGGCCTCATCACAGTAGCTAGAAGTATAAAATTGACATGAAATAGTCTAAGAGCAGTTCGAGTAATATTATTGTATAGTCTTGCCAGCAGCACTGTAATGAGTTACTTTCATGCCTGAGGTGCATCCCACCCGGAGCGTACCCCTTGCAAAAAGGGGCACCTGGGATAAGCAGTGTGGAAAATACTCTTTGATAGAGTGGGTCAATGGAGGTTCTGCGGGGTAAAGCCCCGTTCCACCTGCCCTAGTTAGGGCCCTGAACTGGAGATCTGCCCGGTGACTCCCTCCAACCTAGGCTGGGACTGGGCAGATGATCAGGGGAGCCACATTTTCACCCACAATGCTATCAGGACAGAAATAAGGGAGGAGGGTCCCAGAGAAGGTGTCAGTGAAAGTGAAGAGCAGGGACCTGTCTGTCACATTGTAAAATGAGACCTCGCCTGCCTCATAGTCCAGGAAAATCCCCACCCGGCTGGGCCTGACAGTCACGGGCACTGTTCCCTCTAAGGTGCGCGGCAGCGCGGCCGCGCAGGTTAGACCCCCCTCCCCGCGCAGGGGTTTCCAGTCCCCGCGCAGGGGAGGGCGAGGCCGGCAGAGCGGCTGAGGCTCAGCCAGGGGAGTGGGGGCGGGGCGGCCTGGGAGCGGAGCAGCTGAGCCGCTGGGGGCGGGCAGGCCCACGCTGTCAAAGTGGGGAGCGGGGCCAGGCCAGCAGAGCAGCTGGGGGGGGTGGTGAGCCAGGCCTGGGCAGGGGCCAGCAGAGCCCCTGAAGATCGGCTGGGGGCTGGTCAGGCTCAGGGTCAGCAGAGAAAACCAGGAGTCTGTATCTCTTTAAGATTCCTCCTCTTTGCCCTGCCCTCCTCCCTGCTCCAGGCAGTCCAGCTGCAGCGCTGGAAGTGGTTTCACTTTGCTTTCTTGCTTCGGCTTCTCACCCCCGGCTTCTTTCCAGGCTCCAGCTCAGGTTCTCTCCCCTTTCCCTGCACCTGATTTTGGGGGAGGTTTGATCTTATTTTTTGCAGGGGTTGGGGCTTTTCTTTACCTTGATGGGGTCTCTGAACTGCCTGGAGAGAAACCTGGGACTCTTTTGCTTTGCTGCCCTGCTTGGCTTAAAGTTTCTTGGGAGGTTTCTTTCTCTAACGGCTGGGCTAAGCCAGATCTTTATTCCTGCTAATGAATCTTGGCTTTTGACAACAAATCCTTTGTTTAGAGGTCCAACAAAGTTCACTTTTGATTGTGAGGAGGTTTCAGTTTGTAAGATTTTCCTTTTCCCAGTGTGATTTTTTTCAGTTTGTTTCTCCCTTCCAAGAAGAAGTTAGTCCACTATAGATGTGTCCTTATATTTTTAGTAAGATACACAGATGTGCAAGTATTATCCATTCTAAAGTAGCTGCTGGGCTGGGCCTGATCCTATAGTTTAAATGAAGTCAGTGGGAAATTTGATGGAGTAAGGATTGCAATATTTGTCCCTTTGTTAGTTTATCAAATCATAGAAAACAAGCAGCTTGCTCTTGCCTATATACTCTATGCTTATTTTTATTTTGGAATATTTAGGAAAAACTGATCATTGCATTCAAGAATAGGTGCTGTCCTCTTGGGTGGAGCATTTGATAGTCACAAACATCTACTTCTACTCTGCCCCCCCCCCATTTGATGTGTATTTCACATAAAAGCAAACAAAACATCAACTGTCATAAAATAGATATATATCCATCTGTGGTTTATGGCAGACATAGTAGGATATGATGTTTCCAGACATTTGCATTTTAGGTAAAAGGTTATGTTTCAGGTAGGTCTGCACATAAAAACTGGCAGCTCTCATTTTTTCTGATTTCTCCTTTCCTGTGTGTATAAAATCTAAAGAGCTTGTCTGTGATTTTTTTTTTTTAAATACTGCACAGTGAGGCTAGATGGGGATTTCTGTACACTCCGCCTGCACCCCCCAGTTGTTGGCTAGTAACAGTGTTAGAGCAAATGAGTGAGCACCTCCTATACCCCCCAAACATCCCCCTGCACCACACCCCTAATTTCACATCATGGGGAGAATACTGCTGACAGAGATTACTTTTCCTTTAGAAGCCAACACCTCAAATTCTGTTAGACTTCATGTAGTCAAGGGCCCATCCCTCTGTGTGTCAAACAATGAGTGAATTCTGTGAAGGAACTTACTGTGTTAAACCTGGTTTTAATCTTGTCCATAATTACTACATTAAATTTATTGGAGGTGTGCTTCTGTTTGCAACTCACAATGTAAAAACATCAGTCTGGATAGGAGTTCTGCAGTGTGATTCTCCTTGCACCTTGATATAAGCATTAAATACTTAGTTCTGTGACTCCTTCAAGTGGTTGGCTTTACGGTTACTTTAATGTGAAGAGGAAAAATACTTAAGCCATTCATTTGATATTCTTGAGCCTCTGTTCTTGCAATTAATCTCACACTGTAACTAGGGGCTAGACAGATTTCCCTGGAGTTGAGTGATCAATGGGGCAAGCATTTGGGGGGGGGCATTGGCTGGGTGGATGAAGGGGGCCCAGGCGCAGCCCCAGATGTGTATGTGTCCTCCAACATCCTCCTTTTTGTACTTCCCTGGCCTCCTTTCCATGCTTTGGTATCCGGTAACCCTAGTCTGGCAGAGTGGTTGAGGATTGGATGAGGGGGGGCCGGCCACCGGCCTTAACCATGGCCAAGGATCAACTGGGGGAGGGGGCAGGCTGGGAGAGCAGCTGAAGATGGGCAGGGGGCAGGCCTGAAGCCCCACTCAGGATTCGGGCCCCGCGCCCGTTGCTAGCTATCCAAGGGCTCCTTTTTACCTTCATGTCCCTCCTCCCTCAGGCATTCCAAAAATAGGTGATTGTCCAGCCTTTTACTGCTGATAAGTAGCCTGGGGGGGCACAGTGCTGGAACCCACCATCCTGATGTTAAGAGTTTGCTGCACAGATGCACACACGGAATAAAGAGCAGGTTGGGGGGGGGGGATCAAGGGGCAGTGGAGTACACAGTTATCCTTTATGCCTAGAAGTTTTTCTATATAGAATGCCTGTAGCTCAGTTGGTAGAATAACAGATTTGTGATCACAGGGTCAAGCCCTGGGTTGGGTTTTTTACCTTTTGGCCTGTTGCTCCTTAGGGAAGGGTTAAATTGGGAAAAAAATATATAGCAAACACTAATAAAATGAAGGAAAATAAAGTATACTGTGATCAAGATTACTAATAGTGACCAATTAAGTAAAACAAATAAAGGGTCACATTTGAACTGGCTAGGAACAATTTAGGACCTTTTTTTTTTAATTGTAAAATGGGCTGCTGTGCAAAATGAAAAATGAGAGGCAAGTTAATTGCTTTCATTTTAACTTTTTTATGTGCTTATTTATTTTGGAAAACCGACAAAGGCAGACAAACAGGACTGAAGAATTGATGAGACAAAATGTCACATAAGCATAGAATACATTCAAATTATTAATAAAAGCAATTTAAATAACTTATTAATTTTTCATTGTTCTATATTTTTCAATAATTTCCATCACGTGAAGTTGCACAAAAATTTTATTCAGAAAAAGTTTTGCACACGGGTTCAAAATTTTGCACACAAGCCGTCAAACCTTAGAGGGAACATTGGTCACGGGGATGGAGACTGAGGGGCAGGTGCAAGCACTGTACTCACCTTGCCTCAGGATGAAGGCCCAGTATCCATTCTCAGGTGTGAGCAAGAAGTCCGCCTTCCTGATTGCAGAGTCTGTACAAATCCCCAGGTCCCAGTCATTCTTGCCCCCCACCTCCACCTCCCAGTAACGCCTCCCGCCCGTGAACCCCTCAGCACCCAGCACACAGGAACAAGCATCAAACCTCTCAGGGTTGTCCGGCACATCCTGGCGTGTGTCTCCATATTTCACACATTTCTGATCCTCAGACAGGACAAGTTCGGGATGAGCCGTGTCCGGATCCAGCGTCACATCCTCTGGGGAGAAAGTTACAGAGTTATGGCTAGGTCCAGGGTCGGGGCTGATCATGGAAATCAAAGGGAAATTAAGACGTATCCTTGTTAATGGCTGTGGTTGGTCATTGCCCATTAAGGGAAGTCAGGGCCCCTCTAACCTGTGACCTTGAGGGGAAGGACAGCAGGAGTGTGGGGCGGAGAGGGTCTGGGGAGGTGTCCGTGGGGCAGGGACAGGTGGCAGCTCCGGCTGATGCAGGGAGAGGGAGGGAAGGGGCAGGCACAGTGAGTGTGGGCCAAGGGATGGATGGGAACCAGGAGGCCATGGGGGGGCAGGTTACAGGGGGCTATGGGGGTGAGGGGCACAGGATGAGCAAAGGGAGGGGCTGGCCTGAAGGAAATAGAGACAATGTGGGTCACAGGGGTCAGAGGGGTGAGGGGAGGGACATGGTGGGTGGGAGAAAGAAGGGGCTGTTGTTGGGGGATGAAGGGAGGGCTGGGGGCTAGAACAGAAGAAGAAAGAGACAGGCACCAGGCAGGCGGCATACTGGGAGTGAGAGGCAGGCATCAGAAAGCAGAGGGGGGCAAGGGAAGAGGTGGGTTTCAGAAAAGGGGGAAAGAGATAGGTGCCAGAGAGACGGTGGAAAGGAAGGGGCAGGCAAAGGAGGTGAGGATGACGATGCAAGCAGTGAAAATAGGGGTGTGCACCAGGAAGGCTGAGGGTGGGGGACTCATTCATGATGGGGAGAGGAGGGTAAGGAGAGAAGGGCACCAAGAAGGAAGGGGGTGTGAGAGGGGTGGGTGCTGGTGTGTGAGTGTGACAGTCTCTTCTCTCATGTTCACCCCTTTACAAGACTATGATATGTTTCATACAAAGTGGGGCTTACGAGGTATCATCTGTGGAACAATGTTCTCCTGGCACAACACAAGGGGTCACACCGGGTGTAAAGCTGTAGGATTCTCCTGTAGTGCATCACTAAATTCAGAGAAGCCAGCACAGACAGACAGACAAATAAAAGGCAAAGGAATGACTCAGCCAGGTGTGACCATAATCCAAAGCGCAATCTCCTGAGCCACCAATCTTCAGCAGGCAGAAAGGGTGAGCGAGACATTGACATATTGGCAAAGACACAGCTGAGGGCGCCCGTCCCACAGACCTGCTGTCACCTGAAGCCCAGGTCAAACTACTCAATGAGCAGAAAGATCTAAAGAAAGGAGACTAACCCACAAATTCCCTCTCCTCTCCTCCCTTCCTCTCTGCTCCTGGCATGGGCAACACACAAACCAGAAACCTGAACTGGGGGAGGTCCTAGATGGAAGCATCCAGCCAGAAAACAGCCAAAGCCTTGCTCTCAGTTCTTTTGTTTTATATCCTTTGTAGCCAATTCTAACTTTCATGCATCGTTCCTTTTAATGCCTTATTAACTACAGAACTGAATGAACCATTTTTTCTAAACCAGTGTTTTTGGTTGAAATGTTTGGGACCCTTCACTGAGGTAACAGGGTCTGTTTGTACCGCTTCTTGTTAGTGAAATGACAAATATTCTATGAGCTTGTATTGGCTAGGAGAGTGCTGAGCAGCACAAGATGCACATTTCTGAGGGTGAAGTTTGGGACGGGGCGTTTTGCTGGTCTCTCTTGCAATGTAACAGAGCCATGGTTCGCTATAGCACTCGCTCTGTATAGCTGGAAGCAACTTACATACTAGGGACCATGCGTGAACGCACAGGGGTAGCTGTTCTCTCAAATGAAGTGTGTAAACGGCACTCCAGGCTGAAGAACTGAGGGCGCACAGCTCTTCGACAATCCAGACTAGATCCCATGGAAGTCCCATGGAAAAGGGTATGTGTCAGGAGGGTAGAAGGGGAGCAAGGTAAAAGGCAGGTGCCTGGAGGACTGAGGGGGTTGAAGACAGTGGCAGACACAAGGCGGGAGGACCTGGCAGTCGGGAGGCAGAGGGAAGGGTTGGGCACCAGGGAGCAGAGAGGGGTGAAGAAAGTGGCAGGGGCTGGGAGTGAGTTAAGAGATGGGGTGGACACAAACCGGCTGCCTTTGGTAAGAGTGTCTCAAGACCCCTCCCCAGAAATCTCCCTGCCTACTGCTCATGTGTTTTGGCAACGGAGACAAGTGAAAGCAGCTCCTGAAGCCGTGCAATGGGATGGAGTGTGAGTGGGTCTCAAGTTAGGGGTGCAGCAGGAAGATGGGATGTGGCTGAAAGCTCCCTGAAGGCAGGAGTCACATGAGATGCATGGAAAGCCAGGCCCCCTCTCCCCCCCAGTGTGGCGCTCAGAGCAGGAACGGTCCGTGGGAGCCAGGTTTTTTACACAGTAAAACATGGCCCAGCTCAGACCTCAGCAGCCTGGCCAGCCCCTCCTCTGGCCAGGAAACTTGACCATCCTTGGGTAAGAGAGCTCTGACAATGCTGAATGGAGACCAAAAAATCACAGTCCCAAGTTCCCGATGTCCAAGGAGAGACACATAGACACATAACCCATTATTACCCCATGCAGCCCCCAGCACATTGAGTCCAGTCAGGCCTTACGCCCCAGGTTCTGTGACACCCATGGGGTCAGGCTGTCAGAGCCACAATCAGGGGGTGCAGCAAGGGGAGACCTAGGCCCACCTACTGCTCCGGGACCCAGGCCAGGGGGCCTTAAAGAAAGCATCCTCGAAGAGCTTTGCTACATAAGAAGAAGCTTCAGGACACAGGCCCCCAAATGTGCCTCACTCAGGCAAGGACCCTGGGGTCTGTGCATTAAGCAGCCTCTCTGTGAGCCAGCCTGGCCCAGAGCACAGTGGGGCTGGGCAGCTTCCTCCTGCCCCCAGCTCTGGTGTGGAGCCATCAACAGTTCAGGAAGCTGCCTCCACCAGCCTCTGCCACTCCCTTCAATGCAGTCTTCTGGGAAATCATGCACTATTTCCTGGGCACCCCAAAGGGGTAATGCTTCCCTGCTTGCAAGCATGAGTCTGAGTGTAGGATACAGAACTTATAATAGTAAGAAAAATGGAATGTAAAAAGCCCAATAACCAAAATCAGCACTGATCTGGAGAACCAGTGCAAAACAGGTTCCCAGCGTCACCCCACACAGCATAACAGCACATGTGAACTAAATAGCAAAACCAGCACTGACCTGGGGGGATGAGTGCAAAACAGGTTCCCAACAAACCCAGGGCATGTAGGGAATG
>ML682959.1:0-11947 GCA_007922195.1 Podocnemis expansa
CTGAAACAACTTCCAATACCTGTACCCACCCAGCTGGCAAGGAGCACTTGGCTGCAAAAACCATCAGTAGCCAAAGCATGTGTGAAAGCTGGAAACGGACTTCCATAGTGAACTTAGGACATAGGTTCTCAGTGTGCATCTGGAGGCTTGGAGCGCTTGCTGGAGACCATCCTTTAACTGGCTACTGAGTACACGTCTACTGCCTGGGACCAATTCCATGCAGGAAGGTGCTGTGGGCTGACCCAGGAGTGGGAGTCTACCTAGCAAAGTAGGGTAAGTTGGAGCCCAAGAGTGAGCAATCAGGGAAGCACAGCGGACCACATTGCAGGAGGGGAACAACACACTTGCTCAATGGGGGCTTCCTCAATAGGCCCTAAAGTCAGGTGGTAAGTAAGCTAGAACACAGCAGAATGCTGTTCTGGAGCCCACCATTTTTAGGGGCTCAGTGTTCTGGGGCACTTAAAAATAGAAACTGGAGCTGGAATGCTGGGGTCCAGGGCACGCTATTTAAAAGTAACAGGCCACAAAAGGCAGCGTTCTGTCTCCAGTTTCTAATTTTAGGGGCCCCAACACTGAGCGCCTAAAAATAGCACACCCCAGAATGGCGTTCCACTGTGGTCCAGGAAGCAGGGGAGCTTCCTAGGCCTGGGCTGTGGCTCTAGCTTGAGCCTGCTCTGACTGAGCATATTCAGAGGCTCTGAGCATGCTCAGTCAGAGCAGGCTCAGGCCAGAGCCTCAGCTTGGGCCAGGGCCACCCTGCAGTGCATGGTGGCCAGGTAAGAGGGCCCGGAGGTGTAGGGGCAGTGTTCTCCCAGAGCCTTAAAATTTGGGGGTATAGGGAGAGATTTAGGGGAGTGCAGGGGGTGCTCACTAATTTGGTATAACATGTTACTAGCTGATAACTGGGGGGTGTTGGGAAATTTGGGGGGCGGTGCTGTGGAAATCCCTGGTTTAGGGAGAGGTGAGCCAGTCTGATGGGGAAAAGGAGCGTGGGAGGTGGTCAGCCCAGGGCAGCAGGTGAAGACTGTGCAGCACAGCCGGATTTTGGGGAAGGGTTGGAGAACCAGTGGCTAGACAGGGGCAGTAGCTAGGCTGGAGGGTAGGTGTGGGGGGTCAGTAGCTGGGGTGGGGACAGGCATTTTGGGGGCAGTAGCTGGGCTGTGGGAGGGGGGCCCACACCGGCATGAGGGGGGCCCGTGCCAGTGTGAGAGGTGCCTTCACTGGCACGAGGGACGTCTGCACTGGCATGAGGGGGCCCTGCCAATTTAGGAGGTTCTGGGGCCCACCAAATTATACTTTAACCCCTTCCTAAAGTAGAGGATCCCCCAGCACATGGAACTGCATTAGCTCCCCTCTCAGGCCTTGTGCCAGATTCAGCCCTGGTGAAGGCCAAAAGGTCTCTGTGTTGGCATGACTCTAGGTCTGCTGTGTATAGCGAGCCTTGCAGCCACAGTGCCTAAGGTGATCCTTGTGTAATTGAGAATGAGTTGCACCAGCATTTTTTCCACTGTTTCTATACCAGACATGCAGAAGTGCAGAGAGAAGCTTCTTTGCATAAAGGGGGGGGGGGGCAAAAGTGGAAGCCTGACAGCCAGACCCCCATACTCTGCTGGGACTGTTCCTGTTTTTGTGGTCTGTAAACACTCTTTGAGCCTGGCCAAACAGGTGCCAGCTCATGCCATAGCCCTAGGACAATTCACCCAATATTAGTATAGATAAAAGTGATTGTTAAAGGATAAGAATATAGTTAATGTTTAAATTTCAAATTATTTAAATAAACTGGTTAAATGATCTGAGGTAAACAGAATGAAATTCAGTAAAGACAAGTGTAAAGTACTGCACTTAGGAAAGCACAATCCATTACACATATACAAGATGGCCACTGACTGCCTAGGAAGGAGTACTATGGAAAGGAATCCGGGTGTCATAATGGACCACAAACTAAATATGAATCAACACTCTTACAGTGTTGTTACAATTTTGTTACAGTGTAATGCTGTAATGAAAAAAAGCAAAAATCATTCTAGAATGTATTAACAGGACTACTGAAAGTAAGACACAAGAAGTAATTCTTCTGTTCTACTCTGCCCTAATTATGACTCAAATGGTGTATTGTGTCCAGTTCTGGGTGCCTCATTTCAGGAAGAATGTGGACAAATTGAAGTCCAGAGAAGAGCAACACAAATAATTAGAGGTCTGCACACATGCCTTATGAGGGCAGATTGAAAGAGCTGAGCTTGTTTGGTCTAGAAAGGGGGAAATTGAAAGGGGACATGATAACCATTTTCAGGTACCCAAGAGGCTGTCATGAGCAGGAAGGAGAAAAATTGATCTCCTTAACTGCTGATGATAGGACAGGAAACAATGGGTTTAAATTACAGTAAGGGAGGCTGGGGGGCGGGGGGGGGGATTCCTAACTCTCAGGGTGATTAACCACTGGAATAAGTAGCCTCGACAAGTTGTGGAATCTCCATCATTGGAAGTTTTTAAGAGCAGGTTAGATAAGCACCTCTCAAGGATGGTTTAAGATGGTACTTGGTCCTGCCATGAATGCAGAGAACTGGATTCTATGACCTGTCATGGTCCCTTACAATTTCTATGATTCTTTGAAATCTCATGGGATATTACATTCATTGTCTTCAGTTATCTTCAATTGTAAACATTTACATTTGGTATGCCCCTGTGGTCTAAATAATCCATCAAATGAGTCATCAAGTAAATAATAGGAAATGCAAATACAAATGAAGAATATTAACAGAAAAGTGTTCAGGGCAAATGGTCATTGTGTTTAATGATCAGAGGTCCAGGACTCAAAATACATTCCTAACTCTCCAACATTAAAGGAAAAAGACCACATCTCAGTTCCCTTGAAGCATGCTACTGTGGATTCATCTTGATTTCCTCTCAATCTATGTCATCTGGGTAATGACACTACCAGCTTGCTTTCTGTGAAAAGAAGCTATAAATACGGACTCAAGGAAAAACCCTTAATCTCAGGATGGTTTGGACTCTTACAGGAAATGTACCAGTCTGGGTGTCCTGAAAAGACTTTGGGAAACTGTCAGGTTATGGCATCACTGCCCTTATTGGGAGTTACAAACTGTAACTCACCTGTGCATGTATTCTACTGCTTTAACTTCTCTTTACCTTTTACTTCCACTTCTTAGATAATAATGTTTAGTTTACTCTCATATTGGCTACTAGAGCTGTCTTTGGTGTAAAATCTAGAGCACCAGTTGATCTGGGTAGGTGATTGCACTCATGGGACTTGGATCAACTTGATGAGGTGGGACATATGGTATGAGTGACCTATTACCACTAAGTCCTGTTTACAGTCTCTTCCCTGATATGTGATGGTATGTGAATTAAAACAAAACCAAAAAAAACAAACAAACAAACAAAAAAAACCACAACCAAAAAGAAAAAAAAAAAAAAAAAAACAAAAAAACAAAACCCTCACTTTCTGTAATGTTATGGCTATGTCTACATTGGCGATGTCTACATTGGCAAGTTAGTCCGTACTAAGGAGGCTTAGGCTGGACTAATTTAGCCCATGGTCACACTAGGCTTTCCTTAGATTGATCTAAGAAATTTCTTAGTTAGAACAAATAAATACCACTTGTTAGTTTGAACTAGCAGCTAGTTCAAAGTTTGGTTCGAACTAAACTTGATGAGGCCACATTAGATCAAACTAATTGGCTAGTTTGAACTAAATGGCATCCTGACCTTCTTCCCAGGGTGCTTAGCACCAGGAAATGCCTCCCCTGAACAAAGACCTTTCCACCTTACTGGCCAGGCCTGGGCTGGACAGGCATTTGTTCTGCAACATGACTGAGTAAAGCAATGTTAGCCAGTAATCAATGCTAGAGGGCTGCAGGCAGAAGCCACAACGATGTCACCCTCCTGAAGATCTGAGGGGGATGAGGAAGTGCTCTCTCAGTTGTGGACCAGCCACCACAGATGGGCAATATATGCTTCAGTCTCCAGACCCTGGTGGAGAGGGTCCATACCCATGACATGGAGTAAGTACAGTTAAAAATAAAGCAGCTCAGCCAGGAACACAACTGGCCCTGGAGGCCAGGCAGCTCCTGGGGGCAGCTTGCAACAACAATTGCCCCTACTATTAAGAGATGGGCAACTTCCTGGGAGGTGAGAGCACCAGGCTAACACACCCTCAACTCCACTGAGCCCCACTCCCTGACGAGGAGGAAGTTTCAGTGGATGAATATGTGGTGCTGGAGCTGGCCAAGACCAGCTGACCAGAGGGCACTGTTAGACTCAGGAGCCAGCCCAGAGCTCATCCCTGCCCCTGCAGAGGGCCCACCATCCCGGACAATTACCCTGACATCTGCTGGGAGGCCAATACAGCAGTGCACAGGCAATCCAGGAAGATTTGGAGAGTGTTGAGGACAACTTCCTGGTACAAATGCTAGCGGAACCAACTAGGGGCCTTGCAACTCTCGATCTGCTGTTCACAAATAGAGAAGAATTGATCAGGGAAATAGAAGTGAATGACAACCTGGGTAGCAGTGACTGTGAGATGATTGAGTTCAAGATCCTGATTAAAGGAAAGAAGGAAAGAAGCAAAACGCAGACCCTGGACTTCAGAAAAGCAGATTTTGGCTCCCTCAGGGACCTAATGGGCAGGATCCCTTGGGAGTCTGATCTGAAGGGGAAATGTGTCCAAGAGAGTTGGCTGCATTTTAAAGACACCCTGCTAAGGGCACAGTAAGATACCATTTTGATAAAGAAAAAGTATAGCAAATATGGAAGTTGTCCAGAGTGGCTTAACAGAGACCTCTGCACTGAGCTGAAGCATAAAATGGAAGCTTACAGGAAGTGGAGGCTAGGACATATAACCAAGGAGGCATATAAACACATTGCTCGGGACTGCAGGGATAAAATCAGAAAGGCCAAAGGAAAACTGGAGTTGCGGCTAGCAAGGGATGTGAAGGATAACAGGAAGGGGTTCTACAAGTATATCAATACCAAGAAGAGGATCAGGGATGGTTTAGGTTTCTTACTGAATGGGGCAGGTATCCTTGTGACAGAAGGTGAGGAAAAAGCTGAAGTGCTCAATGCTTATCTTACTTCAGTTTTCACAGGCACCATCAGCTCCCAGCCCAATACACTAGGTACAGTAGATTGGAGAGAAGAAGAGAGGCCCTTGGTGACAGAAGGTCAGGTTAGGGACTACTTAAAGAAGCTAGATGTGCACAAGTCCATGGGGTGGATGAACTGCATCCGAGGGTGCTGAAGGAGTTGGATGATGAGATAGCAGTACTGTTGGCCATTATCTTTGAGAACTCGTGGTGAATGGCGGAGTTGCCAGAGGACTGGAAAAAAAGCAAATATAGTGCCTATCTTCAAGAAAGGGAAAAAGGAGGATCCAGGGAATTACAGACCTGTTAACCTCACCTCAAGCCCTGGAAAAATCATGGAGCAGGTTCTCAAAGTATCCATCCTGAAACACTTGGAAGAAAATAGAGTCATCAGGAACAGGCAGCATGGATTCAACAAGGGTAAATCATGCCTGACCAACCTCATTGCCTTCTATGATAAGCTGACTGGATTTGTGGATGCGGGAAGAACCGTTGATGTGATATACCTCGACTTTAGCAAAGCTTTTGATACAGTTTCCCACAGCATTCTTATTGGCAAAGGAAGTACTGGTTGGATGCATGGACTGTAAGGTGGATAGAAAACTGGCTAGATCAACGATTTCAGCATGTAGAAATCAATGGCTCCATGTCTAGTTGGCAACCAGTAAGGAGTGCGGTGCCCCAGGGGTCGGTTCTGGGGCCAGTTCTGTTCAAAATTTTCATTAATGATCTGGATGATGGGATAGTTTGCACATTTGGTAAGTTTGCGAATGTCACCAAGCTGGGGGGAATGGTAGACACCCTGGAGGGCAGGGACAGGATTCAGGGAGACCTAGACAAATTGGAGCAGTGGGCCAATAGAAATCTCATGAGGTTTAACAAGGACAAGTGCAAAATCCTGCACTTGGGATGGAAAAACCCCATGTACTGCTACAGCCTGGGGAGTGATCAGTTAAGTAGCAGCACTGGAGAAAAGGACCTGGTGCTCATGGTGAATGGGAAGCTGGATATGAGTCAGCAGTGTGCTCCTGCTGCCAAAAATGCCAATGGCATACTGGGCTGCATCAGAAGAAGTGTTGCCAGCAGATCAAGGGATGTGATTGTTCCTCTCTATTATGCACTGGTGAGGCCACATCTGGAATACTGTGTCCAGTTTTTGGGCTCCCCACTACAATAAGGACATGGACAAATAAGAGAGTCCAGCAGAGGGCAACAAAAATGATCAGAGGGCTGGAGCACAAGCCCTATGAAGAAAGACTAAAGGATCTAGGCTTATTTAGCCTGCAGAAGAGAAGACTGAGGGGGGATTTGATAGCAACCTTCAACTACTTGAAGGGTTGTTCCAAGGAGGACGGAGCTCGACTGTTCTCAGTAGTAACAGAGGACAGAACGAGGAGCAATGGTTTCAAGTTACAGCTGGGGAGGTCCAGGCTGGATATTAGGAAAAGCTTTCTTACTAGGCGAGTGGTGAAGCATTGGAATAAGCTACCTAGGGAGCTGGTGAAATCTTCATCTTTGGAGGTGTTTAAGGCCCAGCCGGACAAAACCCTGGCTAGGATAATCTAGTGGGAATGGCCCTGCTTTTTCAGAAATGGGTTGGACTATATGACCTCATGGGGTCCCTTCCAACCCTATGATTCTATGAGGAGCAGGAGGAGGAAGCCCACCCCCACACCCAGCAGGACCCAGGACAGAGGACATCACGCTGGACACCGGCAGCGCCTCCTAGTGAGTGCTCCCTCCCTCTCTCCTTGAAGGCAGGGCTGGCCAGGCCTATGGGACAGCCACTGTGGAGGGACATGGCCTGGGGACAGGCAGGGTCCTGGGGTTCAGAGAGTGGCCTTGTGGCCCTCCCACAGGACAAGGAGCCATGGACCGTTGGGGGGGGGGGCAGCCCCAAGTGGTGTGGGACCCTGTCGGCAGAGGGGTGGGGGGAACCATAGATGAGGTCGTCGGGGGCAGACAGCATGTGCCTGACACCACTGGCACATGGACGTAGGATGCACCCTGGGGGCAGGGGCATCACTGGCGTTGGGCACACCAGGGTATGTGTCCCGGGTCCCAATGCCAGTGCCCTGGATCTATGGCCCAATCCGGCCGGGGATCCTGGGCCTGATCCATGGCCAGCCGTGGCTGCAGCTGCGGCAGTCCTGTCCCCGGCCAGGGATCCGGGGCCTGGCTGACCACCCAGCAGGCCCCGCCCCTGGCCAAGGATAGAGACAGGGGGAGGCCATGCCGCTGCGGGCAGCTAGGCCACAGTGGGGCTGGGCCAGAAGTGGCCGCTGGAGGCCGGGCCCATGCCTGTGGCCGCAGGCGGCCTGGCCCCGATCCCAAGCCAGGGACAGGGTCGCCACGGCCACCGGCAGCTAGGCCCCGGATCCCTGGCTGGGGATTTGGGGCCCGCGGGAGCTCCATCCCATCGCCCTTCCAGGGATTGGGGGCGCGGCTGCCCGCAAGTGCGGGCCCTGCCTCCAGCTGCCACTTTTAGCTGGGCTGCACTGCGCCTAGCAACCTGCAGTGGCGCGGCCCCCACAGCCCTATCCCTGGCCAGGGGGCGGGGCCTTCTGGCTGGGGACGAGGCTTGCCCGCTGGGGGCGAGGGCTGGGCCCATGCCCTGGGTCCCTCCCCACCCCAGCACCGCCTCTGCCTGGGGGCAGAGCTGACTGCTACTCACCACCATAGCACCACATCTGGCCTGGGCAGCACAGCTTGGTGGAGGGTACCTCGGGGTCCCTGTTCCAAAGGACAAGGATAGGGAACAGGGGAAGAGTCAGGGCATAGCAGTTGCAGTCAGGCTGCACACAAAACTAGAGATCTACCTCACGGAAGGAACCCTGTTCTCTGCTTTCCTCCAGAAGCTCCAGAGCACTTGCCATGGGCCACTCCGAGGACCCCACCAGCCCTGAACAAGTGGAGGAGGAGGAGGCCACACTGCTCATGCAACAAGCACCTGGGGGACCTGGTCCACCTAAGCAAGGTGTTGGAGGAGTGCCTGGAAGCCTGGTGCGAGAGGGTGGTTGTCCACAAGATGGCCAAGCAGGGGATGCTCCAGCATCTCCTGGACTCTGTGGAGTGCCAGACCATAGCCCTTGAGCACCATAGCCTCTCCCCCCAGCATCAGGCAGAGACCCTCAAGAAGCTGAAGGATCATGTGTTCCCATGGTGGGCCAAGGATTTCACTGCCCCGGATCCCAGTGCCTCCCATCACCATTGCCCCAAGGTCCAGAGTGGCCAAGTGCAGGCCCAGGACCTCCCTTCCCAGGGGACTAGATCTGGGCCCCCAGCACTTGGGACTCAGTTCAACCCCAACCCCCAGAGACATGCCTGGACAAGGAGAGCATGGAGGGAGAGGTGTCTGTTGATGTGGGCAAGCGCAGCCAGCCTGGGACATACATGCCTCTCAGGGGGACCCCACAGAGGCCAGAGTCCCCCCCCCCATGCCAAGGAGGAGAAAACAACACCCCCACTGCAGCAGGAGGAACAGGGAGACTCCCAGGAGGCGCCCACTACAGATGAGGACCTGGTTGAGGGGACATCCCAGCAAATGTCTGGTGCCCCTGCTGGTAAGTAACATGCCCCTCCCATGCAAACCAGGGAGCCCCTCCTGCTGAACTGACAGTGGAGGGGGGCAGAGGCTGGGAATGGCAAAGGGTCCTGCAGAGAGGAAGTCCCAAAGCTCTCCCATGAGGCATGGAGCTAGGCACCAATGGGTGGGGGTGTCAGGAACCGAGCAAGGCACGGACTGGGTTTCGAAGGGGTTAGGTGGGAACCCGGACTGCCAGCAAGGGATTGCCCCAACATTCCCCTCAACCCCTTGTTATTTCCAGTCCCGGGGAGAAGACTGCAAGCAGCCACAGGGACCACAGGCATGCAGACCACACTAACGGCATACACCCACGGGGAGAGCTGCAGGGCAGGGCACACCACCCTGCACCCCTACCTGCAGGTGCCATGGCAGATCCTGAGTGCCAGGTGTGAATGCGTGGGCCTCAGGGGGGCATCCTCAGTGGGACAAAGCCATGGACACACAGGGATGGCAAGGCTGTATATGCCAGCTGATGTCTCAGTGCCAGCAGCACTAGCAAAGCAGGCACATGACACTAACCCAAATGTCTGTTTCCCTACATCACTATGGACAGCCAGCCAGCCATGGCCCGACAAGAGCCCCGGAGCAGTGCCCAGCTGCAGGACCCAGGAGGACCTGATGGGGGAACTCATCAACTGCAGCCATGGACAAAGGAGGCCACATGCATGTGGTGGGAGCCTCTGTCCAACCTTCAGGACCTCGCCATACATCTCCTGCAGTGCTCCGTCATGCTGGATGAGCACATTGTGGCTGCCAGCAAGTGCCAGAGCAGAGCACTAGTTGCCCTCAGAGTTGCCCACCAGACAATCAGTCTCCCAGGAGGACACGGCGCCACTCTGCAGCAGATTGCTGCCTTCCTCAACCCACCACCCACATAGGGAGTGGTGCATAGAGAGGCCAGCGTCACTTGATGCTGTTACACCCGGACCCACGGTAGACACAGAGATGGCCAGGGCATGGCCTCCAACTTTCCCCGAACACCCAAACCCCCCTAGATCTCCCTGACCACATATTCTCCTTCCCACCACCTTCACCTCCCCTCTCCAAATTACAGATGCCTTCCCCTGCCCAGGCCACCTACTGTCACACTAACCCCCATGCCTCACAGGATCCCCCCCCGACCTTTGTAAATAAATGTCCTGGACCCTTTTCATGTGTAGTGTGTGGTTTTTATTTGGTAGTGCTGGGGGTGGAAGGAGGGTGTGTGTGGGCTGGGGGTGGAGATGACAGGTTGTGCCAGTCCTGGCTCTTTAGTGTACCTCGATGAGGAACAGTTCCTGGAGGGCTTCCCGCACGATGATCACCCTCGCCTGGGCTCGCTCCCACAGTGGCACTTGCTCCAGTTGCTGAAATCATTCCTCCCGGTGTGTGGCTTCAACTTTCCAAGTGCAGGCCACCCATTCTCCCTGGAGCTCACACAAATTGTGTAGGGCCACACAGGTGCTGAGAACTTCAGCCGTGGCCTCCTCTGCAAAGTGGAGGTGAGTGAGGAGGCAGTGCCACCAGGCCTTCAGCCGGCCATAGGTATGCTCATCCACCTGGTGGCAGTGGTTAAGAGGCTGGCTGAAGAACTCCAGCCCAGCATCCAGATGCCTGCTATACAGCCTCATCAGCATGGGCGGAGAGGATAGGCTGCATCCACAAAGCTAGCATTTGTTTGTTTGGTCTTAACAGAATTTTAAAAAACTCCTAATCCTAACCCTGTTAGTCATGGATAGGATCCTGATATGGTTAGGTTCCCTTAACATTTTTCTACATATCATAACTTCTAATGTAGATTGATAGCTGTCTGATCTGCTTTTTGCCCCGTTTTATATGTGTTACCTTTTTATCTGTGTTGCTGCCTTCATTTACTGACTGAAACCCAATGAGCTTTTGGGTAAACTTCTATGCCAGTGGAAAACACCAACTCCCAAAGTCTCCTTTCTAATCTGCAGCATCCATTCACTTTCTAGGACACATTAAACCTCAGCTGGTTGGAGGGGACAGTGCCTGCTCAGGACGTTTGGAGATAAGACATGGAAATACATGGACTACAGTCTGCGATGCACACTTTGACCTCAACACTGCAAATGTGATCTGTAATGAGCTACAGTGCGGAGTAGCTGTATCTATCCCAGGAGGAGCTCACTTTGGAGAAGGAGAAGGGCTGATCTGGAGTGAAGAATTCCAGTGTGAGGGAAATGAGTCTCTCCTATTTTCCTGTCCCCAGATATCACAAGTGAATCGGACATGCTCACACATAAATGATGCTGGAATCACATGTTCACGTAAGAAGTCAGCACAATGTTTTTAAAATCCTAATGATGCATATCTAGATTAAATGAAGGAATGTTATCATATCACTGGGTAGGGAGCTGGCTTTGACAGTTATTGATAAAACCCCCAACCACTGATGATAATGAGGAAGGGATGAGATGCCTTCTGAAAGCCCTTTCTTTCACTAGCAGTTATGAAATAGCTCCAAGATTCACCATCTAAACCCTTCTCTCCTGGCACACAGGTTTCCGGATGGTGAACGGCAGCTCAGAGTGCTCAGGGAGGGTAGAGTTCCAGGTTCTTGGTGTCTGGGGAACCCTCTGTGACTCACACTGGGATTTACCAGATGCCAATGTCCTCTGTCATCAGATGGACTGTGGAGCTGCTGTATCAACTCCAGAAGGAAGTTATTTTGGGAAGGGAACTGGACCTGTCTGGACTGACACATTTTACTGTAAAGGGACTGAACCCCATTTGGGGAAATGCCCTGTTACTGCCCTAGGGGCCTCTCTGTGCTCACATGACAATGATGCCAGTGTGATTTGCTCAGGTAAGTGCAAGAGAAATGGTGAATTATTAATATTTGTTGTTCAGTGTGTTACACTATGCCCCAGAGTAGGTGGAGGGAGCCTCAGGACACAACCAGGGGAAGGGGAGCTAGATCTAAAACCATGTATAATAACAGTAAATATATTAAAAATAAAACTAAAGTTCATACTATTAACAGAGATAGAGTAATTGTGGCTTAGGAAAACTCTGGATTCATCAATAAAAATGTCAGCAACTCTGTCCTTATGCCTGCAGCACAGGAGGGGCAGCTCTTTGTACTTATGATTTCACAAATGTCACCAATTCATTCTCCCCATCCTTCTCCATATCACTGCTCTAATAATACTGGAGGAGGTAATAGCAACCCCCAAAGTGGAAGTTGATTGACGTTTCCTATCAGAAAATGTGCTCAACACAATCTGGTACAGCTCTCATGTCTTCATTGCTTGTA
>ML682959.1:12047-29603 GCA_007922195.1 Podocnemis expansa
CCAGACAATAACGAAAATAGCTCTTCATTTCACATTGCTTGGGGAGGAAAAAAAAAAAAAAACAAAACAAAACAAAACAAACAAACAAACAAAAAAAAACAAAAAAAACCCCACTTTTTCTCAGATCTTTTTGTGGGTGTTTTTTTTTTTAAGAGCTCAGATTTGCACTGCTTTCTCATCCTTTTTTTTCAAAATCTTCTTTCTAATCTTTTACTGTGGGAATAAAAGAGGAGGAAAAAAATAAGAGAGAGAAACAGTCAATACCTGTATAGCCCAAAACTGGGATTGAAAACTGGGCTTCTGTTTCCAAAACTTCAAGTGAAAGAACATTTTAGTTAGAAGCAAAACAAAAATCTTATTCCGTTTTAAGTGTCAAACTTATGTTTACTGTCAAATACACAAAAGGATAGGAAATATTTCTCTTTGCCCTCTTGTGAATATATGTTGTGTTGCACTCTAATTCCATGCACACCTATTATTTTTGCCATACTCCTCCTGCATCAGTCATTGCACTGGGTGGATGGCACTCATATTAACATATTCAAAAGTGCCACAGGACTCCCATTGTGCAAAGTAATTTGGGAGCCAGAGTGCCAAGGAGACCTCACTGAGTCCCTTCTGAGAATGGGAGTCAGGCTCTTGGTCAAGTAGGTAATTTTGAAAATAGTACCTCCAGTAATTAAACAGAATTTCCAGTCTTTACTAATGTGGGGTGGTGGGCTCCAATTTGAGTATATCACTTCATGTGTTCAAAGTACTGTCCAAAGATTAGTTAATCCTCACAAAACTCCTGGGACGTAGGTGGATATTATTATTATTATTATTTATTATTACTATTTATTTATTATTAATGTCCATTTTACAGGAAGGGAGGGTATTGTGATGTTTGCCTCGAGTCACTCAGAAGTGTGAGCCACTGTGTTACTGTTCTGTCTCAGCAAAAGTTTTGCTGATACTAATGTCACCTCCCTGACACCTGCCTGGCCAGCAAACTCCTCTGGATTCTGATAGCCCTAACCTCAGCTTACAAGTGACCATCAGTGAACCCCAGTTCTTTAGTTTCCCAGTGATGTCTTTCTGATGTGTTCGGTCCCCGGCACAGGGTACTCACAGACATTATCATGTGCACTATCTTCAAACAGACACCGCAGCCTGCTAGTTTGGCTGAGAATTTTAGCTTTCAGTTCTACACAGACCCTAAAAATCTCACAGGATCTGCTAACTAGTCTCCTATCCATGTGTATGTTGCAATCCTCATAGCATCTTCCACTTAGAGAGTGAAGGGGGCGGGGGAGGAGAAGGAGTCTTGGGGCACTTTTAAAAAGTACCATATTAAAGACTCCTTGTTTGTTTTGCTGAACTACATGGACTTGGCTACCTCTTGGCAACTTGTTAAGAGAAACTAAACTTTTACCAAAGGTTCATCCTTTAACCCTGTGATACACGTTTATCACTCTGCTGTACCCTCTGGTATAGAAACATTTCATAATTTCATGCAGAATGGTGAATGGTTCTAATGTACATCAGGGAGTGTTATTCTCTGTGTTTCCTGTCTTCTGAGCCCAGGTCTTTCGGAGTCACTCAGGCTGTTGAATGGAGAGAGCCGGTGTGACGGCAGCGTGGAGATTTCCCTCCATGGTGTGTGGAGCAGAGTGCTGGATGATCAGTGGGACATGAATGATGCCACCGTGGTGTGCAGGCAGCTCCAGTGTGGAGATGTGGAGAAAGCTTATAACCCCCCCAAGTCTGGGCGAGGAATGGGCCCTGTGGGAATGTGAAGTGTCCGGTGTGCAGGAAATGAAACTCGTCTGACTCTCTGCAACATCTCAACATCTGAGACAGCCCAGGCAGGAATTGCTGAGGACGTCGGTGTCATTTGCTCAGGTGACTTAGTGTGAAATACTACATCTTGTTTGTTCTTGCTCAAAGGGCACATGACACAACTCGGGGTCTGTATACACCCCACCTTGCCCTATGGCCTTATCAGGCTTTGAAAATACATGGGTATGAGGTTCAGGTGGGGACCATGTATGGTAAAAATATAGTATTAAATACAGAGAAAAGAACTGCCATGAGATAGATTAATGCACTGCAGCAACCTATCTGTCTCTCTGTTTTGCCTTTTTGATAGAAACGTCTTCAGATGAAAAATGTTTCCATGTTATAAGCATTTTCACTTTTTTTTTTATTATTTTTATTGAACGTTGGCATAGTTGTAGGGTTGGCTCCACCCCTCTTCCCTTTCTGATGTCCTTGAGTGTACTCATATCAGGTCTTGGTCCATTTCTCTAGCCCGTATCAGGATGGAATCTCCGCATTCTTCCTCTTTCAGGCCTGCCCTGGTTACACTATCCTGCATGAAGCAGCCAGTTATCACCCTGCAGGTCCAGTTGGGTTTCAGGCAGCAGTGTTTCTTCCCTTCAGGAACTTGTATCCAGTGATAGGGACTTATAGTCTACTCACAACACAGAGCTTTACTCAGCAGCTGGAGCAGAACATTTGAATGAAAGATTTTAAACAATCATTATCCCACATGTATTTAGGGGCATCTAGCCTACATTCTCTAAAAACTTAGGACTTCCCTGGAGAGTTACAGGAAGAGAGAGAGAAAAAAAAAAAACAGCTTATATTCTTGTAGGAACCAAATGTTCATGCCCTGCCTGGGCTCAGTGGCTATGTCTACGCGGGATGGCTCAGTTAAATTGATTTAATAAGGTCAACTTAAAATTGACTTTATTAAGTCGACTTAGAGGGCACGTCTACACAGCCCTTTTATTTCGAAATAACACCTGTTATTTTGAAATAAAAAAAAATCAGTCTACATGACGTTCTCTTATTTCGAAAGGACAGACCTCGTCCTTTCGAAATAAGGATCCTCCTTTCGGAAAAGTAAAACCTACCCCTCCCCTCGGAACGACCTTTATTTCAAAACAGATGTGTTTTTTTTTCGAAATCGGGTCCTTTTGAAAGGACCAATTTTGAAATAAACCTGTGTGTGTAGACGTGCCCAGAGAGTTACCATTTAGACACACAGACTCATAGACTATAAGGTCAGAAGGGACCAATATGATCATCTAGTCTGACCTCCTGCACACTGCAGGCCACAAAACCTCACCCACCCACTCCTACAATGAACCTCAAACCGATAACTGAGCTATTAAAGGCCTCAAATCATGATTTAAAGACTTTAATACAGACAATCATCCAGCAAGTGAGCCATGCCCAATGTTACAAAGGAAGGAAAAAAAAAAACAAAAAACCAAAAAACAAACAAAAAAAAAAAAAAAACAAAAAAAACAAAACAAAAACAAACAAACAAACAAACAAACCAACAAAGAAACAGTGCAAAGCCAATCTGCCCTTGGGGAAAATTCCTTCCCGACCCCAAATATGGCAATCAGCTGAACCCTGAGCATGAGGGGAAGTCACAACAGCCAGTCAAAAAGAACTTCTCTGTAATAACTCAGAACCCACTCCATCTAATGCCCCTTCCCAGGTCACTATCATACCCATCACCAGTAGTAAAAGACAGACAATGGCCAAGCTACATTGTCCATCATATCATTCCCTCCATAAACTTATCAAGCTTGGTTTTGAAGGTACCTAAGGTTTTTGTCCCTGCCACTTCCCTTGGTAGACTATTCCAGAACTTTACTCCTCTGATGGTTAGGAATCTGCGTCTAATTTCAAGCCTAAATTTTCTGAAGGACAGTTTGTATCCATTTGCTCTTGTGTCCACATTTGCACTGTATTCAAATAATTCCTCTACCTCCCTTGTATTGATCCCTCTAATGCATTTATAAAGAACAACCATATCTCCTTTCAGCCTTCTTTTGCTCAGACTAAACAAACCAAGCTCTTTAAGTCATCTCTCACAGGGAAGACTTCCCATTCCATGAATCATCTTTGTAGCCCTTCTTTGTACCTATTCCAGTTTGACTTCATCTTTCTTAAACATGCCTGACCAGACCTGTACACAATAATCCAAGTGAGGTTGCATCAGCACCTTGTATAACGGTACTAACACCTCCTTATCTCTACTGGAAATACCCCTTCTGATGCACCCTAGGACTGCATAAGCTTTTTTCACTGCCACATCGCATTGACTACTCATTGTCATTTTGTGATCAACCAGTACGCCCAGGTCCTTCTCCTCCCCTGTCAATTCCAGCTAATACATTTCCAACTTATAAAAAAATTCCTGTTATTTGTCCCTAAGTTCATGACCATGCACTTCCCATTGTTGAATTTCATCCTATTTCTAATGCTCCACTTTACAAGGTCATCCAAATCCTTCTGTATGCTATCCCGACCCTCCTCCATATTGGCAATACCTCCCAGCTTGGTGTTGTCTGCAAACTTAATTAGCACATTCCCGCTTTTTGTGCCAAGGTCAGTAATGAAAATGTTGAATAAGATGGGTCCCAGGACCGATTCTTGGGGAACTCCACTAGTAACCTCCTTCCAGCTAGACAGTTCACCTTTCACTATGACCCTCTGTAGTCTCCCCTGTAACCAGTTTGTTTAACTTGGCTTTATAAAGGCATCTTAGATGGCACTCCCGTATTAAGTTGTCTTCATTAAATTGACTTTAATGGCTACATTTTGTTAAGTCAACTTAATGTCGACTTAAGCTATGGGACCCATTTTATTAAGTTGACTTTAAATAGGTCCCCTGGCTTAAGTCAACTTTATAAAGTTGACTTAAACAAATGGGAACTCTCTACATCTACTTAATAATGTCAACTTTAAGGCAACCTTATTTAGTCAACCTAATTGAACCCTTTTGTGTAGACATAGCCACTCTGTCTCCCTGTTCTTGGGAAGCTGTTTTTCCTGAAAATCCCCACCCTCACTGTTTGTGTCTAAGTTCAGTTAACATGTTGCTCGGTGGACAGTGTTACAGAGACAGGTGAAACCTTCCATTTGCCTCAGACTAGATTTTCCCAGACAGCCATCTAGGAGAATGCCCTCATGAAGATTGTTCCACTGTCCCATAGTTACCCTCAGCCACCCATAACAGCTGCTGGTCTCTGGTTTGGGGACCACACCCACCTGTGGAAGGGAGCTGCCTATGTCTTTTAGCACTATGATGCCATCTGGAAAGTCATATCCTCAAATCAGAGGTTGGGGTACACTGCTGTAACCCATACAGCAGTCCCACATTTGCCACAAAAATGGTCAGATTTCTTTAATTTGTTTTGAAAGAACAATGAAAACTTTTGACAATGAAAAGTATGGATTACCATCTAAACATTTTTGGGGCAGGCAAAATAATTTTCTGAGCAGTCCAGTAAACTGCAGTGACTCTTTAGCCTGAAAAGCATAACTAATGAGCTCACAGAATCAAAAAGGAAAAGAGAGACAGGCAGTGTGAGTTAGTGCACAGACCACTGGAACCAATTTTTTGGAAACTTCGGCTCCTTACCCAGCAGCAATCGGAAAAGCTAACCGTATATTAGGAACAATTAGGGGGGGAAATAGACTGAAATTATCACAATGCTACAATATAAATTCATGATCTACCCACACCCTGAGAATATCATGTCCAGTTGTGGTCACCCCGTCCCTGAAAAACTATAGTGGAACTGGAAAAAAAGGACTGAGAAAGGAAACAAAAAAATGTTGAAGGGTATGGAAAAGCTTCTGTCGGAGGATAGATGGTTAGGGCTGTTCAGCTTAAAAAAGAAATGCCTATGAGATGATAGGAGAGAGCTCTATAACATAATGAACAGTATGGAAAAAGTGAATAGAGTAATGTTATTTAACCATTCACACTATAGAAATATAAACACCCAGGAGTCTGCTGGTAAAATTTTTAGACTGCAGGTTAGTACATCAAGAGGAAGTACTTTTTTCACAAAACATACAACTAACCTGTGGAACTCATTGCCATGGAAAGTTATTATGCACAAAAGTACAACCAGACTGACCACAGACTTGGATTAGTTAATAAAGTATAGGCCCATCAGTAATTACTAGCTAAGATGGTCAAGGATGCAAATCCATATTCCGGATAATTCCAAACACTGACTAATAGAAGCTGCCAGTGAAAGACAGGGGTCTGTCACTCTAGAATAGCCCTCTTCTGTGCAGTCCCTCTTAAGGTCTGATTCAGGCCACTTCAGACAATAGGATTCTGGCTTGGCCTAAAATGGCAGCTCTTACATTCTTATGCTTCGTTTCTGGAGAAAGTTTGAATAAACAATTTTTCAGATAACAGATTTTAACAATCACCTGTGTCATGCACCACATGGAACAAACTAAAATCATTGTTCATGGCTGTTCCAGTTGCAGGATAAATCTGACACACCAAGGGTCAATTCCTGCTTCCATTATATCAGGGAGAGCTTTGATGCTTATTGCAACAGGTTTAGAATTGAGCTGTAAGTGCATGAAACATTCCTACAGACACAGGTATCTAACTGCCTTTCTTCCTTTATTTGTAAAGCAAATGGGTCCCAAGTCTCTTTTTAATACAAGCTGCTGATACCTACCAATTCTTTAACCAGGTGAAAGAAAAGTATAGTTTTTTTGTGAATATGCTATTTAAAACTATTTTTTTTAAATTATCCTCAATGCTTATTATCAAATAACTGTCTGACAGTATTCAAATGTTGAAAGTTGAGGCTGATTCTGTAATGTTCAATTTCAGAAGCTGTTCTTACTTTCAAAGATGTCCCATAAGGATGATGAAGATGACCAAAAAACAGGGCAAAATCTTGTTTCCCTAAATGCTTTTTATCAGAATTCTCTTCACAAAGTCTTTAGACTCAAGACATGCTGAAAACTTCTCTTTATGTTTAACATTAGACACAGATATATTTTTTTCAGTATCCCAGCCACTGTAACATCATCCTATGTATACATGAAGCAGTTCAGTTACCATTACTCTCCACATTAACAGCTGGCCTCTATCCCTGCAGGGAGCAGGCAGATCAGACTGGTGAACGGAGCAGGTCGCTGCACTGGAAGAGTGGAGGTTTATTACAATGGGACCTGGGGGACCATTTGTGGTGATGCCTGGGACCTAGCAGACGCCAATGTCATTTGCAAACAACTGGGATGTGGTCGTGCCATCAATGCAACGGTCTCTGCTCATTATGGGCAAGGATCCGGGCAGATCTGGCTGGATGATGTGAACTGTTCTGGGAATGAATCAGAGCTCTGGGCCTGTCCTTCCAGGGGCTGGGGCCAGCACAACTGCAGACACAAGGAGGATGCAGGAGTTCTCTGCTCAGGTCAGTTGTCTGAATCCTCTCTTGAGTCTGGTCAGCAGGGGACTTAATGTGTTTGAGCAGTGAGCAAAGATGTTGGAAAGTTTATCTTCTTTCTCTTTCTCTTGCACCTATTCAGGTGCAGAGCCCCCCCCCCAAACAGCGTTGCCAACAGTTAATATTATGGGGGGACTTAAAAGGTCACCTATTTCCTTACCATTAGAACATGGAGTAATTTCTAAATCCGTGGCACCACTGTGTGGAACTGTTAGCAAACTGTGTCTTAAATAACAGTCCCAGCGCTCATGGGCCTGTCACTGTTCTGTAGAAGAATTTCTCTGATTCCTCAGATGAATCTTGCTTGTGTAGAAGAAAGGGCGAGTTAGTTAGTGATCTGTGGTTATGTCCACACCTACATATTTATTTTGGTTTAAGTTAAATGAAAATAAGTTAATTCAAAATAAATTAGTTATTTCAAATTAATTTAAATCAAAATAAGCAAAAAAACCTCAAATCAAAATAGCAAGTCCAGACATAGGTATTGCTATTTTGAATCAGGGCAGGGGCGGCATGAGAGGTGTGACAACATGGCCCCCTGGCAGGGCCATGCTGCTAGCCAATCCCCTGCCTGGCTTTCACCTGGAGAGCCAGGCAGGGGAACACCCCCCCCCCCGCCAGAAATCCCCCTGTGCTGACCGCTGCTGGCAGAGCAGCAGAGGAGGGATAGTGAAGAACGCCGGTTGCCACCCAGGTGGCGGGTCCCAGAGCCACCTGGCCCAACAAGTGCTGGTTGGGAGTCCCTGAGCCTCCTGGCCCCACAAGCAGGGCTTGGTGGCTGCTGCCCAGGTGGTGGGTCCCCAAGCCGCCTAGCCCACTGCCCCCATTTGCCAGCAGCCAGGGGGGTGGCGGGTCCTGAAGCCACCTGTCTCACAAGCCGGGCTTTGCGGCTGCCACCTGGGTGGCAGGACTGGGAGCCACCTTGCCCCGCAAGTCGGGCATGGCACCTGCTGCCCTGGCAGCAGGTCATGGAGCCACCACCTGCGTAGCAGCTGCCAAGCCTGGCTTGCAGGTGAGCGGATCTGGGACCTGCGTCCTGTGCGGCAGCTGCTGAGCCCAGCTTGCGGCGCCAGGTGGCTTGAGGACCTGCCACCCCCTTGGCTGCCAGCAAGCCAGGGCAGTGGGGTGAGCTGGCTCCCATGCCCGCTGCCCCCCTGCCCCCCCTGCACCTCCCCTCAGCACCCTAGCCAGGGTGCTGATTGGCTTCCTGGCCAGGGTGCTGGGGGGTGGGGGGGACTTCAACTGTTATATCGATACATGGGTCATACTGATATAACAAAGCCAGATGAGGTTATTTTGAAACCACACTCTTGAAATAACCCTCATTTTGATATCAAAGTAGGTTTTAATATCTCAAAATGATTTTCCTTATTTTGAAAGAAGGAAATGTCATTCAGACATGACAACTTTTAAATCGAAACACCAGCAGTTGTTTTGATTTAAAAGCCTCAAGTGGATATAGCCTCTGGGATTTTAGCCTTCAGCCCCTGAGCATCTTACAGTCAGAAAACCACATACCCAATCTGTGTGTTTCCTCCTAGAGTTCACAGATCTGAGGCTGGTGGATGGCAGTCACTGTGCTGGGCGCCTGGAGGTTTTCTACAATGGGACTTGGGGCAGTGTCTGCAACAGTCCTATGGGTGCAGTCACCATGGCACTTATATGCAAACACTTGGACTGTGGAGATGAAGGGGATCTTTTAAGAGAATTTACACACGGAAGTGGCTCTGGCCCCACCTGGGTGGATGGTGTTCAGTGCAACGATCACCACAGCTCCCTGTGGCAATGCCCATCAGGCCCTTGGGATCAACAGTCATGTAACAGAGGAGAGGAAACCCAAATCTCCTGTGAAGGTAAAGAGCCAACGCACACAGACAGACTCAACAATCAAGTGTAGGTCATTGAAAGGTTTTTGTATATTGATTATATTCTGTTACTTCTTACCAATATTTTATCGCAAACAAAACATTCTCAGAAATGGTGATTTTTTTTCCATTATCTATTATAGTTATATGACTTGTTAATAACAAACACAATAATCATTATTTTAAAGACATACATTTCACAAGATTACCAATTAGGACCTAGTTCTTTACCAAGTAAACTCACCATAGAGTCATGGAACCACTGAAGATGAGGGCTGAAAGGGATCTCAGAAGGTATCTAGTACAATCCTCCTGCTCAAAGCAAGACCAACCCCATCCAAGTCACCCCAGCAAGAGCTTTATCAAGCCACAGCTTAAAAATCTCTAAAAATGGAGATTTCACCACCAGCCTATGTAACCCATTCCAGTGCTTCATCACTCTCCTGGTGAAAATTTCTTTCCAACATAGACCTCCCTACTGCAACTAGAGATCATTGCTCCTTTTTTCTGTCATCTACTACCACTAAGAACAGCCTAGGTCTATCCTTCTTGGAATATGCTTTCAGGTTCCTAAAGGCTGTTATTAAATTCCTCCCCATCAAGTTTGTCTTCTGCAGACTGAGCAACTCTTGTTCCCTCAGCTTCTTTTCATAAGCTTTGTGCTGCACATCCATCCAGTCATATTTGTTGAAGTCCTTTGGACAGCATTGTAATGCAAAACAAAAGATAATTAAATCAAGGAGCTAGTCACAAACAAATACAAAATAACTTATTCTAAGCTGAGATCACTCTTTCAGTCTGTTTCAGTTTCTCACACAGTTTGGCTGTGATATGTTTTGCAGTCTGACCCCCATTTCCTATGGGTAGGTTCTTAATCTTTGGTGTTGCATAGAAGATGGATTCCAGGGGAGAACTCCAAGACAAAAATTACTTTTTTTTTCTTTAATAATTTTCCTCAATACCCTCAGGAGTCAGGTTGTTGCCCGTGTCCAACAATGGGTGTGATTACATCCATTTAAACCAAAGTGCTCATGACTGCTGCAGACCCCTCTCCCTTCTGCCCCCTGCTCCAGATACTTTCACTTTCACACCCCATTCCTCTCCCTTGCTCAAAACACACCTCACCACTCCTCTCATCTTCCCACTCACTGTCTTCACTCCATTCCCCTGCAACGTCTAACTACCTCCTACCCCTCCCTCAGTGTCCTTCGCCCCTCTCAGTCCTCACCCCCTGTCACAGCATCTTTGCTGCCTCTCACAGTCCCCAGCTGGGTCCTGTCAAGCCTCCAGAGCCACACGGGGACAGCCTTGTCTCCTGTGGGCTTCAGTCTCACTGAAAACACGGAGTTTGCAGCCATCTTTACTCAGGACAGCCTCATTGCCACATGCTGACAGACTGTAGGGAGATGGCTGCATCTTGTCAGCTTCAGTCCCATTGACAGTGAGGGGAGATGCTGCCATTTGGTGCAACGGAAAATCAGTGGGTTGGTGCCTTTCATCATCTTAGCATGAGACAGGTAAAATCCCCAAATTCCCAGCGTGGTGATAAAATGGTGATTGCTGCAGCATTGACAACCCTGAGGCAGCTCTGGGCATGTCCCATTCTCATGGTTCATGGCAAGGATCCCCAGCTGCTGGGCATGGACTCTGCTGGGATAGCACTGGGGAGAGGGTTCCCTGCTTGCTCAGACCCTGCTTTGCATCTCTTTGCAGGTGCTGATGAGGTGAGGTTGGTGAATGGAAGTAGCCCCTGTGCTGGGAGAGTGGAGGTTAAACACCTGGATCAGTGGGGGACGGTGTGTGATGATGAATGGTACATGGAAGATGCTGAGGTTGTCTGTAAGCAGCTGGGATGTGGATCTGCTGCCAGTGCCCTTGGAAATGCTCATTTTGGAGAAGGATCTGGACCAACTTGGCTGATTCGAGTTGATTGTGGGGGCAAAGAGGCAGCTCTCTGGGACTGCAAGCATCCAGGATGGGGTTCATCCAAGTGTCGTCATTCTTATGACACTGGAGTGATCTGCTCAGGTAAGAACTCAGTGAACTCACCCCTATAGGAAAGTCCCCATGAGGTAGAAGGGACTGAAACCTCACTTTGTGACATTGCTGGTGGCTCATTGTGGATTGTGCCCTGTCCTGCCATTCAGTGTGGAGCTGACCAGTCTCTCCCTCCACTCCTGAGGAAGACTGGACACAAGCAGGTTGCCCCATCCTCAGGGCCACCATCAGGAAGCAGATGGGGCAGATGTTGTGGGCTAAGGGTGGGGTTGGGCTGGCCCCATTAACAGATCTGTTCTGGTAGGAGTCTCTGTAGGGCAGTCCAGTGTCTCCCTGGGGTGGCAGCAGCTGTTAATCTGTCTGCATCAGCTGGAGACAGGATGGGACCCAGCGGGCGAGAGAGGTGTGGAATTTCCCCCAGGACTCACTGAGACAGTGGGGGAGGCGGGAGAGTCCTGGGCCTGGAGGCGGGAGAGTCCTGGGCCTGACTGTAGCAAGGGGAAGGATCTTTTGCAGCATCCAACAGGACACTCCTATGTGGTACATAGCTCTTGGCCCTAGACAAATGGCTCCACCAACTAAGAACGACCATGCACCACCACCCACAGAATCGAGAAAGAGCTATCAATCTGTCAATCCTTTCCGTGACCAGGCCGAGTGAGGTTTCCCATGTTGAGTCAAGTTAAGCCACAGGCTCCAGTCCTGGTGCTGCCCTTCCGTCAATTCCTTTAAGTTTCAGCTTTGCAACCATACTCCCCCCGGAACCCAAAGACTTTGGTTTCTCGCCTTTCCATACTGATTGGTGTGTGATGTGGAGACAGCCTCTTTGCAGACTGCATTTGGGAAATGAATGCTTATACCTGACCTGGCTTCATCATGGCCTGGGCAAGAAATATGACCATGTCTGAACAAGTGACTAGTGCACTGACAGAAACAACCCCCAACACAGGTGATACTTTACTGTGGGTAGCCAGAGCTGACTGAAGAGCAGTAACACTTTGCTCTGACTAGCTCAGTTTGTACCTCTATGATGGTCACTGATCACCAGGTTGGGTGAGGTGACACATCAATGCTGGGGTCAGTTCTCTGAGTGTCTGTGCTTCGTCCCACCCCCTGCCATTCACTCACTCCCTGGGAGGCAGTGAGGAGGAACTGGGGGTGGTGAGGGGTTTCTGGAAAGCTGTGGTGTAATTTTGCCCTGTTGTGGCCTGCCAGGCACTAATTGTCCATTTGGACAGTGCTTCCACGCAGTAACAGTTTCCAGTGTACTTCGATATTCTCCCCTTTTGAAGCTGTCGGAAAAAGTTCCTAACACAGCCGCAAGGGCCACATGGACAGTCAGTGCTCAGCAGGATAATGTGTGGCAAATTTATACCCCGTTTTACCTCAAACTAAGTGTATCAGTATGGGGAAATCATAGGTGCAGTATAGGGCTTGCTTGGCAAGGAGACTAGGACTGGGTATGAGAAGGGCTGGAGCTGGGTAGAAAGGGAGAATGTGACTGAGACACAAAACAAAGAAAAGGGAAGAGACAGGACTGGGGCAGGGACAGGGTGGAAGGGAAGGCAGAAGTGGCTAGGCTTGAGAGCAAAGGGGAAGAAGGGTCTGTCACCAGGAGAGCACACACCTCTCCAGAACCTGGGATGTAATTCAATATCCCTGAGTTTTTCCATTCTCTTGGTGTCAGTAAATACTTGTCAACCTCCCTAATAAAGTCTTCTGATTCCCCTGGTGCTGCAGATCCACAAACAGGATGACAGTCTACTACGTCTGTCATTTTCACTATTACCATGGCCTCACATCAAGGGCCAGGGAAGGGAAGGCTACAGATTATCAGGGCCCAGAGCTATGCTGAGGATCCCATGTTGCAAGTATGTACTGGGCCTGAAAAAATTAGGCTTGATCCGCAGTGTCACGTCTAGGGGTGGGCTGGGCACAGTGCCAATCAGCAGATGGGGGCGCCTCCTAACCCTCCCGTGGACCAGCTGCTCTGTCCCCTGAGCCCAGGGGTGGAATGGAGGGTCTTGGGGCCCTGACCCCATTGAACGAGTGACCCTATCAATCTGGGCCCCTGGCTGCCCCACCGCTGCCCCCCTCCTGGGGCACCAACCCCCTCACTGTGGGCACCCCTGGCTGAGGCCCTGACTCCCACCAGTGGCTCAGGTACAGGAGCATGGAGCCCAGATTCTGGGCAGGCCCAGAGGTGGGGCGGGAGCAGGGAGCCTCGTCTCTGGGCTGGGGCACCGCCCCACACCCCCTAGCATTTGCAGCGTAGAGGGGGCCCTTGGCATGGGCCCTAACAGCACATGTGGTAATCTGCCCCTGTCTCCCAGGGCCAGGCTGCACCATAAGCTACCCCAATAGCCACACGACATGGGAGTCTGCCCGCTGAGGCCCATCGACGCTCAGGGCAGTCACTCTGGCTGCCCCCACCCTCCCCTGAGATCGCCCTGTTCAGCCTTGAATATTGGTTCAAGTGGCAGGAGTTTGTGTAAATTTAAATGTTCCAACCTTGTTGCTGACCCATATGTGTCAGTATGATTCCCCATCTTTGAGCTTCTGTTGTTTCTATTTGGTTTGAAAACCTTAGGAACTTAGGTGCAAAATTTACTGTTAAGGAACATTAATGTTGTGGTGTCAAGCCTTAAATAAGGAAATGACAAAATTAAAGTTGTCTTTACAGCTTTCTTTTGGCCCACTTGTACATATATATTAACATATTGTCTTTCATTACATGTTTTTTTTTTCTGCACAGGATCCCTGCCTCCATGCACAGGAATAGATAGGGATCTGAATCAGGTTAATGGCTTGAAGGACACAATTGTCTATATTATTCCTGCCCCTTTTGTTGCAGAACTGTGAAGTGGCTTGTGTGTGAGGCAGAGGATTGCAAGAAGAGAAAGGAGAGTCTCATTGTTAGAAGACAATTTCATACTGTCTCAGGGAACTAGGTCCTATCCGTGCCTCTGCAGTTACTATGTGATCCTTGACAGGCCACTTAAGCCAAATGTTTTATAGCTCTACCTCATTTTAGCTCTTCCGCACTCAAGACCGTGGAGTCTTCTTCAGAGAGGTGCTGAGATCTCATTGCTGTAGACTGAAGTCACTGAGACCTGTGCCACACAAGCCTAAAATCCAGGACCAGGGCATTTCAAATTAGCACCCAAAATTAGTGGACATCTTTGATAATTTTGGCTGTGGGGTTTCTGGGCTTCATTTCTCTGTGTGTAAAACAGAGATAATAAAACTTCTCTATCTCACTTATGTTGTGAAGAGAATACAGTTAGTGTGTGTGTGAAGCACTCAGGTAATATAGAAAGGAGCATCCTAGACAACCCTATGGTACAGTATGTGAAGTAGGATTTGGGTGGTATACAGTAAATCAGGACTGGGGCCACACACCCATCAAGGAGTAGGAAAAGAACGATTAATCATATTCTATTCAGTGAGCACCATGCTTTCTTTGCTCTGAATGAGTCAGAGGTTCTGTGGATAACCACTATGTGATTGTGTAATTAAAGTCTGTATCAAAACACATATGCACAAAAAGGATTAATGAACGGTATAGTGGTAAACACGTCTGGAGTGCTGAATGTTTGAGTGTTTGACTTTGCAAATTTAACTTTCTTTTAGAGTCATAGCCTTATAGTTAGTCCTGCTGTTTTCCCTTTGTTACATATTGCTTTTCCATTTCTGCTTGCTGCCTTCACTTTGCCACTGAATCATGATGAGCTTTAGTCAAAGTTCTATGGCAGTGAAGCACCTAAATCTCTAGTCCCCTTGTAACTTCTGTCTTCATTGATTTTTCAGGACATATTAAGCCCCGGCTGGTCGGAGGGAACAGTGCCTGCTCAGGACGTGTGGAGATAAGAGATGGAGAAACATGGAGCACAGTCTGTGATGCCCACTTTAACCTCAAAGCTGCCAGCGTTATCTGCAAGGAACTGCAGTGTGGAACAGCTCTGTCTATCTTGGGAGAAGCTCACTTTGGAGAAGGACACGGACCAATCTGGAATGAAACATTCCAGTGTAGGGGAAATGAGTCACACCATGCATATTGTCCCAGGATACAGAACATCAGTCAGACATGTTCACATGCAAATGATGTTGGAATCATATGTTCACGTAAGAATTAAGTGCAAAGTCTTTTAATCCCAGTGATAAATAATCTCTATTAATACAAAAAAAAAATGATGCCATTGTGTAGTGAGTTGAATAATAGTGTTGGCATCAGCTTCTGGCAAAATCCAACTAATCCAAGATAAATGGAATTGGATCACATTTCCCCAGCTTCTATGTCTTTAACTATTTGGTGTAATATAGTTCCAGGAATCCCTCTCTAAACATCTTTTCTCTTTTCCCCAGGGCATACAGGGTTCCGGCTAGTAAATGGGAGCTCAGACTGCTCAGGGAGAGTTGAGATTGAGTTTCATGGTATCTGGGGCACCGTCTGTGACTCACGCTGGGATATGTCAGATGCCAATGTTCTCTGTCATCAGCTGGACTGTGGAGGGGTTGTATCAGCTCCAGGAGGAGGATATTTCGGGAAGGGAAATGGCTCTGTCTGGGCAGACACATTTCACTGCAAAGGGACTGAGCCCCATTTGGGGTATTGCCCTGTTACTGCCCTGGGGGCCTCTCCATGCTCACATGACAATGATGCCAGTGTGATTTGCTTGGGTAAGTGTAGGAGAGATGCTGCATCAGTAACACCTGCCCCTCAATGAGGGACACTGACTTTCATGTGTCATGGCACAGACATACACTGAATCCTAGTTCAAAAGTTATACATCAAATCTCTAATTACATACTACAAAATCTGTATTTTAGCAGGCACAAATTTCAGCAGCTTTGTGGGCTTAACAGAGACCTTTTTACAATGCAGATATTCAGATATTCAGATTTACACTAAAGAACAGTAGCAGTTTTCTCCCCTTTCGTAGGGCAGTATTTTGATTAGTCCTCGTTGGGTATACTTGTGTAGCTAGGGTCCTCCACTCTCCCTCCTGCTGAATGGCTCCCAGAAAGCAGCAGATAAGCAGAGCCAGGGGTGTTGCTGGCAGCTGGCATGCAGGGCACATGCCCCAAGTCTCAGTGCCAGTGCCCCAAGTGTCTGGGCTAGTCCCTTCCTCTCCCAGCTCCATCCCCAACCGGGGATCCGGGGCTGGAGCACCCACCACAGTGCCCAACTCTCCTGGTCCCATCTCCAGCCAGGGATTGAGGCTGTGACACCTGCAGCGGCACCCACTTCTCCCAGTGGGGTATCAAGGCTGGGATGCATGTGGCGGCGCCCACCTCTCCCAGACGGGGATAAAAGCTGGGACACCTGCAGCAGCGCCCGCCTCTTCTGGCCCCGAACCTGGCCAGAAAGCTGGGGCCAGGCTGGAAGCAGCAGGAGCCCAACACAGAATCTGGCCCAGGGTGCCAGATTGTGGCCAGGGGTGGGGTCTGGGCCCAGGGAGCAGGTCCTGGGCCTATGCTCTGGGTCTTTCCTCGGGGCAGCAACATTCCTGGGCAGAGCTAGAGTTAACCACGGCTCTGCATTTTTTTGTCCATTCTCAGATCACAGCACTCTTAAGCACAAGTTTCCTGCCAATCCATGGCTCCTATTCTCCTTTAACATATTTTCCTTTTTCCATTTAAATTTACCCCTACACACAGCTGTGACAATGATGGAAGTGGGGCCATGATGGGGAAGGCAGCACTTCTGTATTCTCAGGGTTTGTTCTGCCTTTGGTGTACATTGCAGCAGCTTCAGGGTGGCTCTAATCAGGGCCGTAACTAAGCCTTAAGGCACCCAGACAAGCAGCCCCAAAGGCTCCCGACCCCCCGACCAGGGCCCTGATTCGGCCTGGCAACGGAGATCTGGATTTGGCCCCATTCCCCTGGCTGGGCAGGCACCTTCCCTGCTGGCCCATCAGAGTCCCCAGGGCACCAGGGTCTGGTGCCATCCCCGCTGCCAGGCAAGTGTGGCCAGAGGCCCAGCAGGAGGGTGCCTCCCCCACTGGCCCGCCAGCACAGCTGCAGTGTTCAGGGGAAGGGTGGGAGATGAACTCCCCCAGCCCCAGTCTGGCTGCCAGAAGAATGTGCCTTCAGAAAAGCCCATTCTTCTTCAGAGCCAGGTTGGTCTGGCGGTGCCTTCTAAAATTCAGCACCCAGAACTTTGCCCCTTTCGCTCCACCCTAGTTATGGCCCTGCTCTAAATTACACATTGCTTCCTACAGTCTGCTATGGGCTTTAACAACAACAGAGGAACATTAGTGCTGAGCACTTTGCTCACACCACTGATTCGCCCATAACACCTCCACCATCAGATCCTTTTTGTGACACTCACAGGTCCTTAAACACCTGGAGTATGCATCCTTTATTCAATGACCTACTATAGAGTTTGTATTATTCCCACTGTACACAGCTGAAAT
>VOCP01052591.1:0-19891 GCA_007922195.1 Podocnemis expansa
GATGTCGGCTATTGTGATGGTGACTGGTTCCTGTTCTGGGAGATTGCTGTGGTGTGTTCTCAGGTCCTGCAGCCACTTTGCACTGGTGTTATGAGTCTTCTCTTTCTCCCAGATGTTCTTCCAGTACTGTTCAGTTTCTGCTGTTGGTGGCTCTGCTGTTATTGTGTTGTTGCACTGCAGTTGGGAGTACACCTTGGATGGTTCTTTGGAGAATAGGGCATTTATCTTTTTGGCCTCTGCTTCTCTAGTGTATCTCCTTAGCCTGGTAGCCAGTGCTGTGAGCCTTTGTTTAGCAGTCTCTTGGGCTTCAGATGGAGTCAGGCCCCTGTATTTTCTCAGTAGCTGAGTCTTATCCTTAATCTCTACACCCTTCTGTAGTTCCACCCACCGGCTAACTTCTCTCTGGGTTGCCTTGATCTTATCCTCCAACCTCATTTTCCAGGGGGGGGTATGTACTGCTGTTCTTCTTGATTGTGTGGCCAAGCATCTCCAGGATTACAGAGGCTGTAGCGTATACTAGTTCATTGGTTTCAGTGATGGTGGTAGTAGGAATTGTCATTAGGGCTCTATTGGCATCTTCTGTCATAGTATCTGATGGTACTGCTCCAACGAGCCTTGGTAATCGGTCTTGAGGGTTGACTGTAGCTAGTTTATTCAGGATCTTATGCCTCCTAGCAGCTGCTGTGTTCTGTAATGGAGGAGGTGGCAGTGAAGTTCCAGCTTCAGCTGTTGGCTGCAAATCTAGTTGTTCTTCTGGGGCTTCTTCTTGAGTCCAGGATGTAACGTGGAGTTGGTCTATCTCCAGTTGTGAGAGCAGCTGCCTCTTTACTATGTTGAAGCGTTGTGTAACTAGCTGTTTCTTAGTTAGTGTGGATGTAGGTCTTTTGTCCATCCATAGTTCCCTCATACGTTTCATATATCCCCTCTCATTAGGTCTGCTGTTGTAGTAGCATTCCATCAATTCCAGGTTCTCTTGTCTCATCCATGCATGGTTCATTCCAGTAGCCCACTTATCGTCAGATTGTCCTGGTTCCCCAACATCTGGCGCAGACCTTGTTAATCCGGGTGACGTTCGAGCCTGCATGACTCTCCTAGTACGTGTCACTCTCATATTCGAGGTAGGCAAGTGAGGCGTTAGGTGGTTTTTTGCCTAAGGACCCCTACTGGGAAGGTAGGGAGGTACCCACCAGGATTTGAACCCCAGTCTCCCGTATCAAAGGGCGTCGTTATTAACCACTACAGCGCTCTTAACCACTACACTATCCGGTCACCTGGATATATGTATATATATATTATGGTAAAAGTAGCACTGTAGGGTTATGTTCCTAATATTTGTCAGTAATTGAGATCAAATTTGCTCAGATTATGTGTCACAGGCATTTTCTTTTTAACTACCAGATGTGAAAACATAACCTGGTCTTTGAGAGTCAAATGGGGTCATTTCTGACTTGCATATTATTACCAATAATAAAAATATGCATGGCTTCTCCCAGTGATAATCATGAAAAAACTTGCAGTTCAGCCAGGAGAGATGATGTGAAACAATAGCAAGAGAAACAATCACAACATAGATCAATGTGACCATATTGTTTTCCCTTGCTCTTCTCTTTTGACAAAGGTACAGCAATGAAATTTTGGAACATCTTTCCAGTGTGGGAGTTCAGGAACCACCCAAAAAATTGCTACAGGGAAAACATTATGCAATCTCAGAACCGTGATGCTACTAAATACCAGGGACAAATTATTAAGTTGGTTAAATTCACTGTTACTGAGATTATTATAGAGCCATCTGATAACGATTGTATTTTCTACCCACTATTTATTATATTCACTGTCTTAGATTGTGAACTCTTATGGTCATGGACATTTTTTTCCACATATACTCGTATGGCACATTTCTCCTGTAGTGTTCTGTACCCTCATGTTCATCCTTTCTTCTTCCTGTTCTTCTCTTCTGCATATATCCACCTTTTTCTTTCCAGAATTATGCTCTCCCATCATTATTAGCATCAATGGACATTTTCTACATTTCATTAAAATCTGGCTAAGACATACTGGGCCTTGTGCTTTAATGATTTGGCCTTATATATGAAATTCAAGAATTGTAAGTAGCATCTGTCAGCACAGATTTGTTGAGCATGGAACAAGTGAGCTAGATGTGTGGCAGTGGAAGACTTAAATAGGGAGAGGTTTTAAAGGACAGAAATAAATTTGAAAAGTAATATATTGTGCTAGAAAAATTGGAGTTGACAGACCTGACATCTGCTCTGGACATGCTTATCTAAAAAAGAAACTGACTTGTGGAGTCAGCCATACACACAAGACCTTCAGTAATTACAACATGCCAAATATGTTTCGAGTATTTCTGATTAATAATCAGTTTAGTATGTTATATTCAGTTTTCAAAGCTAATTTCTCAGCTTTGTGATTAAACTTTTGTAAACTGTTGAACATTGATTCCTGAGTTAATCCAGATTGTGGCAATCTGACATTTGAAACACTTTCACAGTAGGGGTATCTAGGTCTAGTCTGCATTTGTATTTGTCTGTAATAATCATGGCAAGCTCCAATTCAAGGCTAATACTTGTTAAAGTTCCTAAAACCACGGGACAAACAAACAAACAAACAAACAAACAAACACCCAGGCATTAGAAACAGCTGAAGATTTAATAGAGTACTGTATGTTTTAGTATTCTTTACGATTCTAAAAGTACATGTACAATAATAATTTGATTCCTCTATATGTATGTTCATCTCTTGGTAACAGTACGGGGCAGCTGTTTGAGCTATTGAGATTGTTTAGGTCAATGGTTCCCAGCCTTTTTGGCTCTAGGACCACAAACATAATCTTTATAGCCCTGAAGGGCCACCAGACTCTTCCAGCTGGCTCCCCTTGAAAACCAGTCTGCCTCCTTGCTGATCTCTGATCTCTCTGGCTGCAAAAGGGATACCACGCATGTCCTGCAGCCCTGTGTGCTCCACCTGGGCGCTAGGCAGCAGCTCCCTTCTGCAGACGGGGGGATGGAAGATGAATGATCTGCTTCCTCTGACTCCAACAAGGACCCCACCATCTATGAAGCCAGGCAGACCACTTTGCCATGCTCCCTGCTATGATCAGCGGGAAGGGAGTGCTGATCTCTCATGCCCTTGGCTGTAGCAAGAAGCCTGCACCTGTCTTTTATCCCTGTGGAAATATGCTCCACCTGAGTCTTTAGGCAGTGGCTCCCTTCTGCAACCTTAAGATGGAAGCCATGAGCCACTTTTGGTCCCAGGGCCCCCGGCTTGGAAACCACTGACACAGTTTGTCCTTTTTGTTTGTTTGTTTGTTTGTTTGTTTTAAAATTTGCAAGGAAAAAAGTGCTTAGAGATAAAGAATTTTTTTATGAAAGTAACTCGGTGCATAAGTTTCTCATCATATTAATACTTCCATAGGAATCTTCAGTGCATGCATATAGAGCAGGGGTCAGCAGCCCGAAAGACAAGAAAAGCCATTTTTTAAAATTCCTTCAACAGCCAACTGGTTTGAGGGCCACAAGGGTTGTTGTTGCCTGTTACTTAAGGAACCGAATAACAGAACAGAGAGGCATATTGATTTTAATAACAAAAAAATGATGTTTGCTGATGCGAACAGACAATTTACCTACACATTTTAACAATATATGTGTTTTAATGACAGTTCACTTTTTAAAACACACAGCTTTTAGATCTTTACTGAAACCTAATGACACATTGCAGAATGAAGGCTTTGTTGAAGTAAATCATCAGTTTGAAGTTACTTTTAGTTAACATTTAGCAATAAAAATGAGCTCCAATTCTTGGGAGGAAACAGGGGAGAAGAAAGGAAGAACAACTGCCTTCAGTGCTGGAAAAAATACAAAATGTCATGGTCATACACATGAAGTATTAATTTCATTTAAGCTTTTTCAATGTAAGTCTTAATTTAATATTGTGTTATATACACTGATTTTCAAGGAGACTTGAGAGCCCTCTCAAACAAAAAGTAATTAATATATATTACTTATTAGCTATAAAGAGGTCTTTGGGTACACAGAGAACTGAAACAAAGCATTTGGCAATAACTCCAGTGTCCTGTCTCTTCCTTGGCCCATAACCAGAGGTACAAGAGAAAAATGTCAGCAATACAGCAGGACACAGATGTGGGGTAATCTCCACACACAACCTCCAATAGATACAAATTGGATTGATCCTTGAAGCATGAAGGTTGAATATCCACCCCCCCTTTAACAAATTATTTTAGCATCATCTACAACCCCTCTCTACATTCTTGTTACCGATAAGTGTGCAATTTCATTAGAATCTTCCTCAAAAAAAATATATCACTCAATTGAAATATTTAAGTAATAATTTTCACTAAGTACTCTTCCTATATACCACTTGCCTTTAAAACAAACAAACAAACAAACAACCTGTGTTCAGCCATCATTGCCTTGTTTTTTTCCCCTCTTAGGTCACTTTCAGTGTTCTCCACCATAACTCATCCTCCATAACATAAACTGAGTACATGCCCTAGAGCCAAGAGAAACCTTACAGTGAAGGAACACATGGACCCAAGAATATTTTGAAGTTCAATAATAGTACAAAAATAATAGTAATTTAAGACTATGAATAAAAGTGAGCCTGAGAAATAAAATTAACAATCTCCATTAAAAGGAGATTTATCCTTTTCCATAATAGTTCTATTGATAGCCTTACACAAAATTTACAGATTTCTTCAAGACAGCAGTCCACTTTCCGTGCTTTCCCAGTCTAAAAACGTAAAGATTTGGATTCCACAAAACTCTGGTAACCAGAATAGCATTTAAAAATTCTCCCAAAAACAAACAGCCACTAATATTTGCAACTAAATGTGTGGGTTTTTTGTTTGTTGGTTTTGTTCTGTTTTGATTTTAAATCAAAAGTTAATTTAAAAGTGGTACAAAGTCAGTGCAAATTAACCATGCCAAGCTACTGAGACCTTCCCCCACCCAATACAGGACTTTCCTGTGCTTAAGCAGGGGAGTTTCCAGCTGTGAGCCACCTCCTGCCCTGGCTGCTCCAAGCCACTGAGAGCAGGGCAGGGCAGGATATTTAAATAGGCCCCTTCAGCCCAAGCTCTCATCCAGGGAACCTCAAAGCAGCTGCTAAAGAGCCATTAATGGCTCAAAGAGTACTTGCTGCCAATCTTGGATATAGAGTCCCATTCCTAATAGCAAGGGGAACTGATACTCTTACTGCCTCCTGCATGTTCATAGCATACTTAAAGCTGCTGAATTGAAAGGATTAAGACCTTCACTGTGATTAACTGGACTTTTGTGATGATATTTGGTAGACAAAGATGAGCAGCTAGAGTCCCACTTAAGGATTTTTTGTTTTTGTTTTTAAGGGGTGCTGTGGAAAAGGGAGAGACTGAATTGTTAGTGTTCCTCCCCTAATGTTCTTTTCCTTTATTTAACATGGGACCCTCACTTCTTTTACCCCAGGAAAGAGAGACATCTTGCTAATGTTGTGTTCTAGTACTATAGACTATGTCTAAACTGGAGGCTCTGTTATGTTGACTTAACAAGGTCTACTTTAAGTTTATTCAAACTCGACCTTGTTAAGTCAACTTAGGGTATGTTCATATAGGGCTTTTATTTCAAAACAACACCGGTTGTTTCAAAATAAAAGTCCCTATGTCCAAACGACATTTTCTTGTTTTGAAAGGAGGGAATTCCTCATTTTGAAACAAGAGCCCTCCTTTCAAAACAGCGTAAACCCACTTTGCTTTTGAAAGGAGGGTTATTTCAAAACCAGTTGTTTCAAAATAAGCCATTTGGACATGTTATTTCGAAACAAAGAGTGTTTCGAAATAACAAGGACCTTCCTCCCAGGGTGCACAGCACCCTGGGGGAAGGTCCCACCCACCCCCAGCACCCTGGCCAGGGATCAGCACCCCGGCTAGGGTGCTGAGTGGGGTACAGGGGGTTGGAGGGTGCCCCAGGCTGCTTCCCCCTGCTTCCCCTTGCTGGGAGCAGGGGTGGATGGGAGCCTCAGCCCCCTTTGCCCCCCTACTGGGGGTGAGCAAGGGGAAGGGGGGTAAGTCTGCTCTCCCCGCAGCCCCTGCCCAGCACAGGGGGGCTTCCTCCGCCCCCCCGTGGCTGCTGCTCGGAGCAAGGGGGCTCCCCCAGCAGGGCACCAGGGAAGCCCCCCCGTGCCGGGCAGCAGCCATAGAGGGGGTGGAGGAAGCCCCCCGCACTGAGCAGCAGCCATGGGGGGTGGTGGAGGAAGCCCCCTGTGCCAGGCAGCAGCCGCAGGGGGGCGGAGGAAGCACCCCTGCCCTGGGAAGATGTGGCGGGGGGCAGGGGAAGCCCCCCTGCCCCCTGCAGAGGCAGTGGAGGCAGGGGGAGCCCCCCCTCACCCCTGGCCAGAGCCGCAGGGAGCAGGGGAATCCCAGGGGCGGGGCTTCCCTGGCCCAGCACAGGGCCTCCCTCCGCCTCCCCTCTCCTATTTCGAAATAGCACGTCACACTGGACATGCTATTTCGATTCCCTCCTTTTCCCTTATTTCGAAAACACTTTTTTTTGTTATTTCAAAATAAGGTGTTTCAAAATAAGGCTTTATTTTGAAACAGCTTGTTTCAAAACAGCTTGTTTCGAAACAAGCACTTTGTGCGTGAACATAGCCTTAGAGAGTCCACACTGAAAACTTCTGCTGACTGCCTGCTCCACACTGGCAGGTGCTAGGTCGACCCCTCTTGGTGGCCAGGAACTCTGGGATGGGGTCTGGAAGCCAGTTAAGTTGCCTTAAATTCTAATTCCCTTCTACACTGGCTTAAGTAGACTTAATAAGGTCAATTTAAGCATTAAGTCGACCTTAAGAGGACATGTTATTAAGTCAACTTAAATAAGTGCTTAAGTTCTCTTAATAAAAGCCACTGTTGCCATGGGAGTCTGTAGGTTGACTTAAGCTTCCTTAAGTTGACCTAAGGCTCCAGTGTAGACGTACCCATAGTGCATTCTTCAAAATCCATGCTATTTTATTGAACAGTGACACACCACAAGTATTTTGTGGACCCTATTCTCTTATCAAAATGTCCTGTTTGTCTCAGCATGTTGTTTTTCAACAGAAATTAGTGCAATATTAATATATGTATTTTTTTCAATCTGAACTTCAAATTTGTTCTGGGGAAGTATGTTTGGATCCCCTTTATTTTGTACACTTGCTGACAGAAATAGGCTCAAGGCATAAAATCCCCCATTGCCTTAATAAACTATATACCCATTTAGAGAGTTGGAGGGTCATTTTATTTTTATATTTATATTTATTTTATTTCATTTTATTATTTCATTTATTTGATTTCACGAATGGTAGTTTTATTAGCCACTGACCTGCAATTAACAATTAACACAAGAACTGAAGAGCTATGTCTTTGTTCACAAATATCCAGCAATGCCAAGGGTTACATAATGAAGCCGAAGGATCTGTGCATCAAAAATAGTTTTTTTGCCTATTGCACAATTATTAACCAAGCTTATCATCTTGCCTCACAACCCCTGCCTTTTATTACAGGGACAGAGAAATTCAAACTCCTGTAACCACCTCCCCAGGTATTCTGTGTCACCTCCATGAAACATTGTTTTGTTCTAAGTTATTGAAGAGACACTGGTAGTTAGTTACCCAATATAAGATTCAAAGGACATCCTGATTATCAATAACAACCAAACCCAAATAACTCTGATCAAAATTCATTCATCAAAGTAAAATCAATGCAAAAAGCAGCTAGTTCTCCCCCACAATCTATCACTTTCTCCACCTCATGTATCCTTCAAAGTAAGTAATTAAAATTAAATAAAAATTTAAAAAAATTCCAAAACAATTAACTCACTCACATTAAACCACATGCAAATAAACCTCTATGTGATTCACATTCATAGCACCCATTCCTCTAGGTTTCTCTTACACCTGTTTCAGGAGGTGCTGAGATAGTATTGAAAATAGCTAGACATGGTTCAGGAGGGAAAAAAGAAAAAAAAAGATAAATCTTTTACAAACAATTATCAAGACTATTTATTCATGCTATTATAGTTGGTTGAAGCCAGCCAGATCCCTTTAGATTCTTATCTTATTGTCTCCATTTTCATGGTTACACATGCTTTTAAGCTACTGAACAATACCATCAGATAAAAAAAAAATCAATAACCCAGAAAAAGATGTATAAAAACACTTCAGTTATAGCTAATATGTTAATCACTGTGAAATACATTTAGATAAGAAATAACTGTTTCGTCCTTGTTAGATCTTATAAAATACCACTGCCAAAGCTGGGGGTGGGGGGGAGAATAGAAACCCAAATGCTTCTGTAGTTCCAACAAGATCAAAATAAAACTGCACACCAGATATTGTATCTGCAAGTCTAAAACCTTCATTTGTTACAACAGTGTGACTGATGCAGCACTTCAGATCACAACATTAAAAAACTCCATCTGTCTGCAAAATCTTACAAATTACTGTGCAGTATCAAGAGATGAAAATCTATTAGATAGCTATCAGAAATGGTGAGGAACTTATTAAACTGTCTTGAAAAAGTATAAGCTAAATGCATGAGCGGAAAGTGCAGTACCTAAAGTTTTCATTATATATACACATATATATATGTGTGTATATATATATATATATATATATATATATATATATATATATAAATAAAAAAAATTCTCCTCTCACCCCCTATGGGTGGTATGTGTCATCCTCAACCTCGGGTCCTCTACCAGAGGCCTGGGAGCTTGAGGGTTCTGCGCAGTATCTTAGCTGTTCCAAGCACTGCACTCTTCTGGACAGAGAGCTCTGATGTTGTTCCTGGGATCTGTTGGAGCCACTCTCCCAGCTTAGGAGTCACAGCCCCGAGTGCTCCTACCACCACTGGGACCACTTTGGCCTTCACTTTCCACGTCCGCTCTAGTTCCTCTTTCAGGCCCTGGTACTTCTCCAGCTTCTCATACTCCTTCTTCCTGATGTTGCTGTCACTTGGCACTGCTACATCTATCACCACCGCTGTCTTCTGGTCCTTGTCTATCACCATGATGTCTGGTTGATTGGCTAGTACCTAGCTGTCCGTCTGCATCTGGAAGTCCCACAGAATCTTAGCCCTGTTATTCTCCACGATCTTCTGTGGGATCTCCCATCTGGTCTTGGGAGGGTCTAGCCCATACACTGTGCAGATGTTCCTGTACACAATGCCAGCTACTTGGTTGTGCCGTTCAGTGTATGCTGTTCCTGCCTACATCTTACATCCTGCCACTATGTCTTGGACTGTCTCTGAGGCCTCTCTGCACAGTCTGCACCTTGGGTCCTGTCCAGTGTGGTAGACCTCTGCTTCAATGGATCTGGTGCTCAGTGCCTGTTCTTGTGCTGCTATGATCAGTGCCTCAGTGCTGTCTTTTAGTCCAGCCTTTTCCAGCCACTGGTGGGATTTCCCAATGTCAGACAACTCGGCTATCTGTCGATGGTACATCCCATGCAAGGTCTCGTCTTGCCATGGCACTTCTTCTGCTTGATCTTCCTCCCATGTCTGCTGCTGCTGCCTCAGGCATTCTCTCAGCAGCTCATCTTTGGGTGCCATCTTACTGATGTACTCCTGGATGCTCTGGGTTTCATCCAGGACAGTGGCTTTGACACTCACCAAACCCCGCCCGCCTTCTTTCCAGCTGGCGTACAGTCTCTGGGTGTTGGACTTGGGGTGGAAACCTCCGTACATTGTGAGGAGGTTCCGGGTCTTCACATCGGCAGCCTCCATGTCCTCCTTTGGCCAGCTCACTATACCGGCAGGGTATCTGATGACTGGCAGGGCATACCTGTTGATGGCGTGGATCTTGTTTTTCCCATTGAGCTGACTCTTCAGGACCTGTCTTATCCTCTGGTGGTACTTTGATGTTGCTGTCTTCCTTGCCTCCTCATCGTGGTTCCCGTGTGACTATGGGATGCCAAGGTACTTGTAGCTGGTCTGTATGTCTGCTATGTGGCCTGCTGGGAGTTCCACCCCATCAGTCTTGACTACCTTTCCTCTCTTTACTACCATCCAGCCACACTTCTCCAGTCCGAATGACAACCCAGTATCCTCACTGTAGATCCATGTCAGGTGGATTAGCAAGTCGATGTCTCGTTCATTCTTCTTGATGTCATCCATATAGAGGAGGTGGCTGATGGTAGTTCCACTCTTGAACTTGTATCCATATCCAGTCCTTGTGATTATCTGGCTGAGGGGGTTCAAGCCAACGCAGAACAGCAGCAGGGACAGCACATCACCTTGGTATATGCCGCACTTGATGGCCACTTGTGCAAGCTGTGTTGAGTTGACTTCCAGTGTTGTCTTCCACAGTCCCATTGAGTTCTTGAGGAAGGTCCTTAGTGTCCTGTTGACTTTGTATAGTGCCAGACATTCACAGATCCATGTCTGTGGCACTGAGTCGTAGGCTTTCCTGTAGTCAATCCAGGCTGTGCTCAGATTGGTCTGTCTAGACCTTGAGTCTTGGGTGACTGCTCTATCTATGAGCAACTGGTGTTTTGAGCCTCTGGTGTTGTTCCCAATGCCCTTCTGAGCTGTGCTCAGGTACTGGCCCACGGGGTACTGTAGCTTAGCGGCTATGATGCCTGATAAGACTTTCCATGTTGTGGCGAGGAAGGTTATTGGCCGGTAATTGGATGGTGCTGTTCCCTTGTGGGGGTCTTTCATGATCAGCACTGTCCTTCCTTGTGTTAGCCAGTCTGGGTGGGAGCCTGCTGCTAGCAGCTGGTTCATCTGTGCTGCTAGGCATTCATGCACTGCTGTTAGTTTCTTTAGCCAGTAGGTGTGGATCATGTCCGGGCCAGGTGCTGTCCAGCTCTTCATGTTCTTGACCCGCTGTTTGATGTCGGCTATTGTGATGGTGACTGGTTCCTGTTCTGGGAGATTGCTGTGGTGTGTTCTCAGGTCCTGCAGCCACTTTGCACTGGTGTTATGAGTCTTCTCTTTCTCCCAGATGTTCTTCCAGTACTGTTCAGTTTCTGCTGTTGGTGGCTCTGCTGTTATTGTGTTGTTGCACTGCAGTTGGGAGTACACCTTGGATGGTTCTTTGGAGAATAGGGCATTTATCTTTTTGGCCTCTGCTTCTCTAGTGTATCTCCTTAGCCTGGTAGCCAGTGCTGTGAGCCTTTGTTTAGCAGTCTCTTGGGCTTCAGATGGAGTCAGGCCCCTGTATTTTCTCAGTAGCTGAGTCTTATCCTTAATCTCTACACCCTTCTGTAGTTCCACCCACCGGCTAACTTCTCTCTGGGTTGCCTTGATCTTATCCTCCAACCTCATTTTCCAGGGGGGGGTATGTACTGCTGTTCTTCTTGATTGTGTGGCCAAGCATCTCCAGGATTACAGAGGCTGTAGCGTATACTAGTTCATTGGTTTCAGTGATGGTGGTAGTAGGAATTGTCATTAGGGCTCTATTGGCATCTTCTGTCATAGTATCTGATGGTACTGCTCCAACGAGCCTTGGTAATCGGTCTTGAGGGTTGACTGTAGCTAGTTTATTCAGGATCTTATGCCTCCTAGCAGCTGCTGTGTTCTGTAATGGAGGAGGTGGCAGTGAAGTTCCAGCTTCAGCTGTTGGCTGCAAATCTAGTTGTTCTTCTGGGGCTTCTTCTTGAGTCCAGGATGTAACGTGGAGTTGGTCTATCTCCAGTTGTGAGAGCAGCTGCCTCTTTACTATGTTGAAGCGTTGTGTAACTAGCTGTTTCTTAGTTAGTGTGGATGTAGGTCTTTTGTCCATCCATAGTTCCCTCATACGTTTCATATATCCCCTCTCATTAGGTCTGCTGTTGTAGTAGCATTCCATCAATTCCAGGTTCTCTTGTCTCATCCATGCATGGTTCATTCCAGTAGCCCACTTATCGTCAGATTGTCCTGGTTCCCCAACATCTGGCGCAGACCTTGTTAATCCGGGTGACGTTCGAGCCTGCATGACTCTCCTAGTACGTGTCACTCTCATATTCGAGGTAGGCAAGTGAGGCGTTAGGTGGTTTTTTGCCTAAGGACCCCTACTGGGAAGGTAGGGAGGTACCCACCAGGATTTGAACCCCAGTCTCCCGTATCAAAGGGCGTCGTTATTAACCACTACAGCGCTCTTAACCACTACACTATCCGGTCACCTGGATATATGTATATATATATTATGGTAAAAGTAGCACTGTAGGGTTATGTTCCTAATATTTGTCAGTAATTGAGATCAAATTTGCTCAGATTATGTGTCACAGGCATTTTCTTTTTAACTACCAGATGTGAAAACATAACCTGGTCTTTGAGAGTCAAATGGGGTCATTTCTGACTTGCATATTATTACCAATAATAAAAATATGCATGGCTTCTCCCAGTGATAATCATGAAAAAACTTGCAGTTCAGCCAGGAGAGATGATGTGAAACAATAGCAAGAGAAACAATCACAACATAGATCAATGTGACCATATTGTTTTCCCTTGCTCTTCTCTTTTGACAAAGGTACAGCAATGAAATTTTGGAACATCTTTCCAGTGTGGGAGTTCAGGAACCACCCAAAAAATTGCTACAGGGAAAACATTATGCAATCTCAGAACCGTGATGCTACTAAATACCAGGGACAAATTATTAAGTTGGTTAAATTCACTGTTACTGAGATTATTATAGAGCCATCTGATAACGATTGTATTTTCTACCCACTATTTATTATATTCACTGTCTTAGATTGTGAACTCTTATGGTCATGGACATTTTTTTCCACATATACTCGTATGGCACATTTCTCCTGTAGTGTTCTGTACCCTCATGTTCATCCTTTCTTCTTCCTGTTCTTCTCTTCTGCATATATCCACCTTTTTCTTTCCAGAATTATGCTCTCCCATCATTATTAGCATCAATGGACATTTTCTACATTTCATTAAAATCTGGCTAAGACATACTGGGCCTTGTGCTTTAATGATTTGGCCTTATATATGAAATTCAAGAATTGTAAGTAGCATCTGTCAGCACAGATTTGTTGAGCATGGAACAAGTGAGCTAGATGTGTGGCAGTGGAAGACTTAAATAGGGAGAGGTTTTAAAGGACAGAAATAAATTTGAAAAGTAATATATTGTGCTAGAAAAATTGGAGTTGACAGACCTGACATCTGCTCTGGACATGCTTATCTAAAAAAGAAACTGACTTGTGGAGTCAGCCATACACACAAGACCTTCAGTAATTACAACATGCCAAATATGTTTCGAGTATTTCTGATTAATAATCAGTTTAGTATGTTATATTCAGTTTTCAAAGCTAATTTCTCAGCTTTGTGATTAAACTTTTGTAAACTGTTGAACATTGATTCCTGAGTTAATCCAGATTGTGGCAATCTGACATTTGAAACACTTTCACAGTAGGGGTATCTAGGTCTAGTCTGCATTTGTATTTGTCTGTAATAATCATGGCAAGCTCCAATTCAAGGCTAATACTTGTTAAAGTTCCTAAAACCACGGGACAAACAAACAAACAAACAAACAAACAAACACCCAGGCATTAGAAACAGCTGAAGATTTAATAGAGTACTGTATGTTTTAGTATTCTTTACGATTCTAAAAGTACATGTACAATAATAATTTGATTCCTCTATATGTATGTTCATCTCTTGGTAACAGTACGGGGCAGCTGTTTGAGCTATTGAGATTGTTTAGGTCAATGGTTCCCAGCCTTTTTGGCTCTAGGACCACAAACATAATCTTTATAGCCCTGAAGGGCCACCAGACTCTTCCAGCTGGCTCCCCTTGAAAACCAGTCTGCCTCCTTGCTGATCTCTGATCTCTCTGGCTGCAAAAGGGATACCACGCATGTCCTGCAGCCCTGTGTGCTCCACCTGGGCGCTAGGCAGCAGCTCCCTTCTGCAGACGGGGGGATGGAAGATGAATGATCTGCTTCCTCTGACTCCAACAAGGACCCCACCATCTATGAAGCCAGGCAGACCACTTTGCCATGCTCCCTGCTATGATCAGCGGGAAGGGAGTGCTGATCTCTCATGCCCTTGGCTGTAGCAAGAAGCCTGCACCTGTCTTTTATCCCTGTGGAAATATGCTCCACCTGAGTCTTTAGGCAGTGGCTCCCTTCTGCAACCTTAAGATGGAAGCCATGAGCCACTTTTGGTCCCAGGGCCCCCGGCTTGGAAACCACTGACACAGTTTGTCCTTTTTGTTTGTTTGTTTGTTTGTTTGTTTTAAAATTTGCAAGGAAAAAAGTGCTTAGAGATAAAGAATTTTTTTATGAAAGTAACTCGGTGCATAAGTTTCTCATCATATTAATACTTCCATAGGAATCTTCAGTGCATGCATATAGAGCAGGGGTCAGCAGCCCGAAAGACAAGAAAAGCCATTTTTTAAAATTCCTTCAACAGCCAACTGGTTTGAGGGCCACAAGGGTTGTTGTTGCCTGTTACTTAAGGAACCGAATAACAGAACAGAGAGGCATATTGATTTTAATAACAAAAAAATGATGTTTGCTGATGCGAACAGACAATTTACCTACACATTTTAACAATATATGTGTTTTAATGACAGTTCACTTTTTAAAACACACAGCTTTTAGATCTTTACTGAAACCTAATGACACATTGCAGAATGAAGGCTTTGTTGAAGTAAATCATCAGTTTGAAGTTACTTTTAGTTAACATTTAGCAATAAAAATGAGCTCCAATTCTTGGGAGGAAACAGGGGAGAAGAAAGGAAGAACAACTGCCTTCAGTGCTGGAAAAAATACAAAATGTCATGGTCATACACATGAAGTATTAATTTCATTTAAGCTTTTTCAATGTAAGTCTTAATTTAATATTGTGTTATATACACTGATTTTCAAGGAGACTTGAGAGCCCTCTCAAACAAAAAGTAATTAATATATATTACTTATTAGCTATAAAGAGGTCTTTGGGTACACAGAGAACTGAAACAAAGCATTTGGCAATAACTCCAGTGTCCTGTCTCTTCCTTGGCCCATAACCAGAGGTACAAGAGAAAAATGTCAGCAATACAGCAGGACACAGATGTGGGGTAATCTCCACACACAACCTCCAATAGATACAAATTGGATTGATCCTTGAAGCATGAAGGTTGAATATCCACCCCCCCTTTAACAAATTATTTTAGCATCATCTACAACCCCTCTCTACATTCTTGTTACCGATAAGTGTGCAATTTCATTAGAATCTTCCTCAAAAAAAATATATCACTCAATTGAAATATTTAAGTAATAATTTTCACTAAGTACTCTTCCTATATACCACTTGCCTTTAAAACAAACAAACAAACAAACAACCTGTGTTCAGCCATCATTGCCTTGTTTTTTTCCCCTCTTAGGTCACTTTCAGTGTTCTCCACCATAACTCATCCTCCATAACATAAACTGAGTACATGCCCTAGAGCCAAGAGAAACCTTACAGTGAAGGAACACATGGACCCAAGAATATTTTGAAGTTCAATAATAGTACAAAAATAATAGTAATTTAAGACTATGAATAAAAGTGAGCCTGAGAAATAAAATTAACAATCTCCATTAAAAGGAGATTTATCCTTTTCCATAATAGTTCTATTGATAGCCTTACACAAAATTTACAGATTTCTTCAAGACAGCAGTCCACTTTCCGTGCTTTCCCAGTCTAAAAACGTAAAGATTTGGATTCCACAAAACTCTGGTAACCAGAATAGCATTTAAAAATTCTCCCAAAAACAAACAGCCACTAATATTTGCAACTAAATGTGTGGGTTTTTTGTTTGTTGGTTTTGTTCTGTTTTGATTTTAAATCAAAAGTTAATTTAAAAGTGGTACAAAGTCAGTGCAAATTAACCATGCCAAGCTACTGAGACCTTCCCCCACCCAATACAGGACTTTCCTGTGCTTAAGCAGGGGAGTTTCCAGCTGTGAGCCACCTCCTGCCCTGGCTGCTCCAAGCCACTGAGAGCAGGGCAGGGCAGGATATTTAAATAGGCCCCTTCAGCCCAAGCTCTCATCCAGGGAACCTCAAAGCAGCTGCTAAAGAGCCATTAATGGCTCAAAGAGTACTTGCTGCCAATCTTGGATATAGAGTCCCATTCCTAATAGCAAGGGGAACTGATACTCTTACTGCCTCCTGCATGTTCATAGCATACTTAAAGCTGCTGAATTGAAAGGATTAAGACCTTCACTGTGATTAACTGGACTTTTGTGATGATATTTGGTAGACAAAGATGAGCAGCTAGAGTCCCACTTAAGGATTTTTTGTTTTTGTTTTTAAGGGGTGCTGTGGAAAAGGGAGAGACTGAATTGTTAGTGTTCCTCCCCTAATGTTCTTTTCCTTTATTTAACATGGGACCCTCACTTCTTTTACCCCAGGAAAGAGAGACATCTTGCTAATGTTGTGTTCTAGTACTATAGACTATGTCTAAACTGGAGGCTCTGTTATGTTGACTTAACAAGGTCTACTTTAAGTTTATTCAAACTCGACCTTGTTAAGTCAACTTAGGGTATGTTCATATAGGGCTTTTATTTCAAAACAACACCGGTTGTTTCAAAATAAAAGTCCCTATGTCCAAACGACATTTTCTTGTTTTGAAAGGAGGGAATTCCTCATTTTGAAACAAGAGCCCTCCTTTCAAAACAGCGTAAACCCACTTTGCTTTTGAAAGGAGGGTTATTTCAAAACCAGTTGTTTCAAAATAAGCCATTTGGACATGTTATTTCGAAACAAAGAGTGTTTCGAAATAACAAGGACCTTCCTCCCAGGGTGCACAGCACCCTGGGGGAAGGTCCCACCCACCCCCAGCACCCTGGCCAGGGATCAGCACCCCGGCTAGGGTGCTGAGTGGGGTACAGGGGGTTGGAGGGTGCCCCAGGCTGCTTCCCCCTGCTTCCCCTTGCTGGGAGCAGGGGTGGATGGGAGCCTCAGCCCCCTTTGCCCCCCTACTGGGGGTGAGCAAGGGGAAGGGGGGTAAGTCTGCTCTCCCCGCAGCCCCTGCCCAGCACAGGGGGGCTTCCTCCGCCCCCCCGTGGCTGCTGCTCGGAGCAAGGGGGCTCCCCCAGCAGGGCACCAGGGAAGCCCCCCCGTGCCGGGCAGCAGCCATAGAGGGGGTGGAGGAAGCCCCCCGCACTGAGCAGCAGCCATGGGGGGTGGTGGAGGAAGCCCCCTGTGCCAGGCAGCAGCCGCAGGGGGGCGGAGGAAGCACCCCTGCCCTGGGAAGATGTGGCGGGGGGCAGGGGAAGCCCCCCTGCCCCCTGCAGAGGCAGTGGAGGCAGGGGGAGCCCCCCCTCACCCCTGGCCAGAGCCGCAGGGAGCAGGGGAATCCCAGGGGCGGGGCTTCCCTGGCCCAGCACAGGGCCTCCCTCCGCCTCCCCTCTCCTATTTCGAAATAGCACGTCACACTGGACATGCTATTTCGATTCCCTCCTTTTCCCTTATTTCGAAAACACTTTTTTTTGTTATTTCAAAATAAGGTGTTTCAAAATAAGGCTTTATTTTGAAACAGCTTGTTTCAAAACAGCTTGTTTCGAAACAAGCACTTTGTGCGTGAACATAGCCTTAGAGAGTCCACACTGAAAACTTCTGCTGACTGCCTGCTCCACACTGGCAGGTGCTAGGTCGACCCCTCTTGGTGGCCAGGAACTCTGGGATGGGGTCTGGAAGCCAGTTAAGTTGCCTTAAATTCTAATTCCCTTCTACACTGGCTTAAGTAGACTTAATAAGGTCAATTTAAGCATTAAGTCGACCTTAAGAGGACATGTTATTAAGTCAACTTAAATAAGTGCTTAAGTTCTCTTAATAAAAGCCACTGTTGCCATGGGAGTCTGTAGGTTGACTTAAGCTTCCTTAAGTTGACCTAAGGCTCCAGTGTAGACGTACCCATAGTGCATTCTTCAAAATCCATGCTATTTTATTGAACAGTGACACACCACAAGTATTTTGTGGACCCTATTCTCTTATCAAAATGTCCTGTTTGTCTCAGCATGTTGTTTTTCAACAGAAATTAGTGCAATATTAATATATGTATTTTTTTCAATCTGAACTTCAAATTTGTTCTGGGGAAGTATGTTTGGATCCCCTTTATTTTGTACACTTGCTGACAGAAATAGGCTCAAGGCATAAAATCCCCCATTGCCTTAATAAACTATATACCCATTTAGAGAGTTGGAGGGTCATTTTATTTTTATATTTATATTTATTTTATTTCATTTTATTATTTCATTTATTTGATTTCACGAATGGTAGTTTTATTAGCCACTGACCTGCAATTAACAATTAACACAAGAACTGAAGAGCTATGTCTTTGTTCACAAATATCCAGCAATGCCAAGGGTTACATAATGAAGCCGAAGGATCTGTGCATCAAAAATAGTTTTTTTGCCTATTGCACAATTATTAACCAAGCTTATCATCTTGCCTCACAACCCCTGCCTTTTATTACAGGGACAGAGAAATTCAAACTCCTGTAACCACCTCCCCAGGTATTCTGTGTCACCTCCATGAAACATTGTTTTGTTCTAAGTTATTGAAGAGACACTGGTAGTTAGTTACCCAATATAAGATTCAAAGGACATCCTGATTATCAATAACAACCAAACCCAAATAACTCTGATCAAAATTCATTCATCAAAGTAAAATCAATGCAAAAAGCAGCTAGTTCTCCCCCACAATCTATCACTTTCTCCACCTCATGTATCCTTCAAAGTAAGTAATTAAAATTAAATAAAAATTTAAAAAAATTCCAAAACAATTAACTCACTCACATTAAACCACATGCAAATAAACCTCTATGTGATTCACATTCATAGCACCCATTCCTCTAGGTTTCTCTTACACCTGTTTCAGGAGGTGCTGAGATAGTATTGAAAATAGCTAGACATGGTTCAGGAGGGAAAAAAGAAAAAAAAAGATAAATCTTTTACAAACAATTATCAAGACTATTTATTCATGCTATTATAGTTGGTTGAAGCCAGCCAGATCCCTTTAGATTCTTATCTTATTGTCTCCATTTTCATGGTTACACATGCTTTTAAGCTACTGAACAATACCATCAGATAAAAAAAAAATCAATAACCCAGAAAAAGATGTATAAAAACACTTCAGTTATAGCTAATATGTTAATCACTGTGAAATACATTTAGATAAGAAATAACTGTTTCGTCCTTGTTAGATCTTATAAAATACCACTGCCAAAGCTGGGGGTGGGGGGGAGAATAGAAACCCAAATGCTTCTGTAGTTCCAACAAGATCAAAATAAAACTGCACACCAGATATTGTATCTGCAAGTCTAAAACCTTCATTTGTTACAACAGTGTGACTGATGCAGCACTTCAGATCACAACATTAAAAAACTCCATCTGTCTGCAAAATCTTACAAATTACTGTGCAGTATCAAGAGATGAAAATCTATTAGATAGCTATCAGAAATGGTGAGGAACTTATTAAACTGTCTTGAAAAAGTATAAGCTAAATGCATGAGCGGAAAGTGCAGTACCTAAAGTTTTCATTATATATACACATATATATATGTGTGTATATATATATATATATATATATATATATATATATATATATAAATAAAAAAAATTCTCCTCTCACCCCCTATGGGTGGTATGTGTCATCCTCAACCTCGGGTCCTCTACCAGAGGCCTGGGAGCTTGAGGGTTCTGCGCAGTATCTTAGCTGTTCCAAGCACTGCACTCTTCTGGACAGAGAGCTCTGATGTTGTTCCTGGGATCTGTTGGAGCCACTCTCCCAGCTTAGGAGTCACAGCCCCGAGTGCTCCTACCACCACTGGGACCACTTTGGCCTTCACTTTCCACGTCCGCTCTAGTTCCTCTTTCAGGCCCTGGTACTTCTCCAGCTTCTCATACTCCTTCTTCCTGATGTTGCTGTCACTTGGCA
>VOCP01052680.1:0-10618 GCA_007922195.1 Podocnemis expansa
GGGGAGCTGCTGGGGCTCCATCCCCCTGCCAGGAGACAGCCACAAACAGGGAAAGGCAGCCCTAGCAGGGAGCATCAGGGCTGTAGCTGGATTCCAGCCCCAGGTAGGGAGAGGCTCTGCAGACCCCCTGCAATGTATCTGTGGACCTCTGGGGGTCCCCAGACCACAGGTTGGGAACCACTGACGTCAAGGGAACATTGCACTGCAAAGTTCAAAATGGGGGGCCCCACACAAACTGATTCATCCTGGGCCCCCAGGACAGCCCTGCATGGATCACAAACCCAGCACTCCACAATGCCACAAGTATCTCCTATTACAGGCACAGCCCACCTACAGTACATTTCAGTCAAATCTGGCCCCCCAAAATGAGCGAGTTTGACATCCTGGTCTAGGACCATCCTACCAATCACACTCCTGCTGCACGGAGCCAGCGTTTGAGGGCATAGAGCCTACACTTCAGCCCTACTTCCTTCCCAGCCCCCAATCCACGGCGGGTTGCTGAGGAGTAGCTGTGGCTCACCCACACTCTGCCTCAGAGCAGCGACCCCTTACTAGCCGGCACACCCCGCAAGGTGTGGGCCGTGCCCCAGGGAATGGCGACTCGGCAGCTGGCTCTGGGGTGTGCGCAATTGACGCGCGGCCCTTCACCGGGCAGACCCAAACCGGCGAACGTGCACTGCTTCCAAGAACATGCTCCCCTCGGACCGGGACCCGGGCTGCCGTTGCCCTGCGCAGACCCGCCCAGCAGGAAGGCGAACGAGCCATGTCCAGAGAGCAAGAGCAGCAGTGCCCGACCCATGGAGCCCACACAGAGGCTCCCCACCCGCCAGGCCGGCCGCACCTACCTTCCCGCTCCCACTCAGGGAGCCGGTCCTCGTCCCGCGTGGCGCTGCCCAGCACGGCCCGCGGCACGGCCTCCATCCGCCCGTCCGCCTTCTCCCCGCCGCCAGCACCCGCCGTAGCCCGGCGGAAGCAGTGGCCCAGCTCCTCGCAGTCCAGGCCCCGCAGCTCCTGGGTCAGCGCCCGCCGCTCTGCAGCGCCTAGCTCGGCCCAGAAGTTTAGCAAGTGACCCTGGCCGGCCGCAGCCAACCGGCTTCGCAGCGCGTCCAGCTCCATGGCCTCCGTGCGCAGCGCCGAGCCGCACGGACAGAGCCCACCCCAGGGAACCACACACAGCCTTCAACACTATGGCGCGCTGACAGCTGCACCGGCTCCCCACCCTCATATGGCCGGCCGCGCCCCGCCCACCCGCGCCCACCAATGGCTGCCCTCGGGATCGGGCCACCTCCGGCTCTCTGGAACTGACGTCACGATATAAGGGGGAGACGCGATCTTACTAGCAGCGGGACCGAGAGAGGCTGGGTAACTCCCAATCGCCGCCTAGGGCATGCGTCAGACCCTAGCGTATCCGGGAGGGTGGGGCCGCCTCTCCTCCTCCGCCCGGACCTCCGACGCTGTTGCCATGGTAATGCTTGTGCTGTCAAACACTCCACGTCAGCGGCTTGTGCGGAGCGCTGGGGGGGAGGGAGAAGGGTCTGCCTCCACCCAGCGCCGCCCGCAGCCCCCTCAGCGCTTCTCCGCCCCTCCCCGCCGCTCGTTCTGCTCCCACCCCCTCTCACCCAACCCCCATCAGAGCACCGCTCCCCTCCATACGCCCTGCCCCCACCCCTCTTCTGTGCAACAGCCACGGGGCACACCCCGCCCTGCCCCGGCAGCCACGCACTGCGCTCCATCCACCCAGCAACCTGGCCCAGCCCCTACTCCTGCTCAGCTCGCATCCCACACTTGCTCAAACTACCTGTCTCTGGACACCTCTGGTTACTCCCCGATACTCCTCCGCCCCCCGACACTCCACTTTAACATGACCCCTGCGCCCGCCCCATCCTGTAACATTTTGTGGTCAGGAAGGCCAGCTCTGGGAGCCACCACAGCACACCTACACGGTGCCCGCTCCCTGCCACCCCAGCCTGTGCGCCTGGTTAGCCAACACTTCACCCAGTTCCTAAGTTGCTTTTCCTGGGATAGCCACAGAAATTAATTCACTGCCACTAGGAAGAGATAGCACAAACCAGCCTGCCAGCACTCACATTTAATATACAGAGATTGTTGGGTAATAAAACCAGAATCAGTTGATTAACACAGAACAAAGATGAGACAAAGGCAGAGTGATTACACCTGCAATAAAATAAAATGTGCTTTGTAGTGACAGACTCCATTTGAGCACCTTTCAGTCTCCTTTCAGGGAGAGGTGTGAGGGTTACTGGGGGTGCTCAGTAAATTGGTATAACATTTACTATCTGACTACTGGGGTGTTAGGGAATTCCCTACTACATCTACTCAATGATGCGTAACTTGAAGGGCTTTTTGCTCCCCTTTTATTACTCACAGTCCATTGTCACTGCCTCAAGATCCAGGAAGGCTTCCTGGGGTGCAGTCTGTCTCCCAGACTGGTTGTGGAATGGTCTTCACTCTGTCTGATTAGTTGTGTGATAGCTTTATTTACTTTCTACATAAAGGTTCTTCTTCTGCGAGTGCTGCTCGGATGCATTCAATAATAGGTGTCTCCATGCCGGAACGCCAGATTGGTCAGAAAAAACTTGTCTTAACCTGTCAGAAGAGGGGAGGCGGCCACCACCCCTCACGCCACCTGCGGCTATATATACATCTGCCTCCCCGCCCCCTCCTTAGTTTCATTTCTTCCGCCTTGCGCGGCAAATCTGGAACGTCTGCTCCTTGCTAATCGCGAGCAGCCTGTCTCTTCATTGGATTCACTGTCCGGCAGGGCACATCTCCCTTGTGGATTTAATTCCACCATGAGAGCCCAACATCAGACCGGAATATCGCATCGACAATGCCAGGGTTTAAACTCTGTGCCAAGTGCGACAAGGCCTTCCCCCAGGCAAGTGCCTCAGGTGCCTGGCCAAAGACCACATGGTCTCGGCATGTTCCATTTGTCTCTCCTTTAAACCTCAAACGATTAAGGAGAGGGAACAGCAATGCCGTGCCCTAGCCTCGAAGGAGGCTCGGCACCCTTCACACAAGGCTTCGGGTCAGAGCCCAGCACCAAGACCCAGCTCAGCGCCGGAGCCTACACAGCACCTTGCCACTAGTGGCCGCTGCCGCCGCCCCCGCTGCACCACCTCGGTGCCAACTCTGGCACTGCAGCACCAATCGAGGTCGCCCTCAGCCAACGTGGCATCGTCGGCGCTGGGCTCACCTCAAGCACCACACCGTATCATCTCTGCTGCCGACGGCATGGTATGGCCCAGCCTCACCGGTGCCGAAATCACCTCAGCACCGGTTGAGCCCACCCTCGGCACCGCAAAGTCCAGTACCGAGTGAACGGGAACACCCAAACAGTCCTCCCTCCCCTAGCGAGGACTTGCCCACGACTCACGCAGAGTCGCTTCTTGTCCCATCCACCCCGGAAGCAGTGGAAGCAGCACGAGCCCTGCTGCTCCTTCCTACCCCATCTGCCCCACTCCCAACCAGAAGGGCCAAACCGGCCTTCATTTCGAAGGCCTGGGTTCACACAGGATGCTCACCCTCACCATCCAGCCCCCCGCCTTCCGCCCGGCGGGGGCGGGCATCACTCCACCAATGGCACCAGGCCGGGAATCCCGATCCCCATCCCCTGCCTCCAGCCTGGAAGAGGAACCCTCTAGGGGCTCCAAATGGCCCGAGTGCTGCACATCGGCTCTGTCACCCTTCCAATTTCGACCACAAGCGTGGTCTCCCGAGGGCACTTCCCCCCTCCGCGGTGGACCCCGGGTGCCACGCCGTCCCCGGCACCGGAGTCCTTCATGGGCAATCTTCCGGCACACTTTGATCTGCTGCGCCGGGCCATGGCCCACTGAGGTATGGAGATGGAACCTCTGAACCTCTGTCCTGATACCTTGTTTGGACCGGCATTTGCCTCTACGGTGCCTTTAGCAATCCTGCCCCACCCGAGCGTGTGGGACCTTGCACGCTCTCGGTGGCAAAGTCTAAGCTCCGTCCCCCCAGTTTCAGATACAGCGAGCATGAAATATTGGGTATCCAACTTGGACTACCCCTTGCTCGCTGGCCACCGAGTCCCCCCCCCCGGGACGTGATCCAGATGGCAATGGGGGATGGAGAACCCCCCAGGGACCCCCTCCCTGGCACAAGGCAGACCAGGGAAATGGATTTGTTAGGCTGCAAGGTATACTCCTCGTCGGCTTCGCAACTGTGGGTGGCAAACAACCAGGCTATAACCAGCAGGTACTTGGTGGATGTCTGGGAGTCCCTTGGGAAATTTAGGAATATGCTCCCACCTGAGGCCAGGGATGAGTATGATGCCTTCTTGGAGGAAGGCAACATAATATCTCAAGACCTCCTTCTCTCAGCCCACGATGCAATGGACACTGCAGCTCGCACCATGGCCTTGGCGGTTACCCTCTGTAGGGTAGCATGGCTCAGGGAGGCTAGAGTGCCCCCTAATGCTCAGCAGGCAGTCCTTGACCTGCCTTTTGAGGGGAACGTCCTGTTTCCCCCGGAAACCCTCTCCGTGGTGGGTAAGGCCCGGGATCCTCGGGGAGAAGCCAAGTGTTTTGGCCTCCTCCCTCCCAGACCTACCCCCCCGACTTAGCTTCCCAATTCCCTGGGTGGGACAACCTCCCCTTTTTCCCTTTTCGTCTCACTCTCAGTGGAAAGAGGGCCTTCGGTCAACTCTCCTTAGGGAGGGACCCTTCTGGCCATTACCCTCTTTACCCTTGGGGTGCGAGGGGCCCCCGTGGCATCATTGTCACCCTTTTTCCCCATAGGGAAGATAAGCCTGTGGGGAACCACCTGATCCCTCTCCATTCTCTCCCTCCCTCGATTGCGGGACCAAAGATTCGATCAGGACGCCGGGGCTGACAACGTATGACGCCCACCTATGGTGCCAGTATCCCAATACCGTAGTCACCAGCAACCCCCTCTCCACTCCTTAAGCAGCGACTTTCCTGAGGACGAAAGCCGCCCCTCTCCTAACCCTAACAACCCTCCTTCCCAAATCCTCACCATCACGCTGCCTCCCTAACCCCTCGTCAAGGGATGGAGACGCATCTCGTTGTAGCCCAACTATGGCAGGGCTCCGAGACACGCACATCCGAAGCCTACTCGCAACAGGACTGTGCCTGTGGCCATGATGTGTGTCCCAGCTAGGCCCCCTCACTCCAGGTTAGGTGAAGGGGAGGGGATGTCCCGGGTCACACCACCATCTTCTGCGCTGTGACTAATCCCCCCCTCTTTTTTCGACGAGACCTTCCCCTGTGCATTAAGGGGACACATCTGAGTAGTTTTCATCTACCTGGATAGCTACTTCATCGGGAATGGACCTCTACAGGGGGTTTTTACCCCTGCATGGGCCCAGGTACGGCCACCCCCCCTTCCCACCCTTGTACGGTTCCTCATCTCTGCCTATGGTCATCGAGTGGGAACCAGGAGCTCACCTCGGGACTTTCTCCTTGGTCTACCGCTTCCAAGGTAGCCCACGCTTCCCCGACCTCACCAAAGTATGGCTGGGGTCACCCTTCTTAAATCCTGAAGGGGAAATACCTTGCTTTGTATCATAGGTTGGGAAACTAAGTAAGGTCTATCCCCTTAGAGTGCCCTCCCAGGTGGCTCCCGCCTTGGTACCCGCTGCCCCCTGGACAGTTGTCTACGGCAGACGGAAGGTTCCCTGCTTCCAGGGCACTTGCGTCATCCTGAGACCTAGGGTCTTACTCCCTAGCACGGGCTCCTCCCCCTTTCCCCCTGCCCCCTGCAGGACTATCCTACTACGCTACATGTAGCTCCTTGATGCTACAGCGTTTTTCCCCATACACGTTGGCGACACCTGTCAGTTCTGCGGTTCGCCTTTTTCCCCATCTTAAGGACCCGCCTACTCCCACTACTGTTATGATGACGTGACACACAGAATCCAGTCTGTACAACATGTAGCAGTTTGGGGCTATAACCCTTTATTCTCCCTTTGGCTCTCTCTGAGGAGAAAACTTCATTGGGTTCTCTGATCCCGAGGTGGCCGCCAGATGTGGCAGCAGCCACCTTGTTACGGGCCATTCTCTAGCTCAAGAAGGACCCTCCCTTGGCAGTGGAGCTCTTCACTATCCATGTATTGAAGAGCTTTTCCGCCCAGGCAGCCCTGACATGGCAAAGTGGTAGCTTTCTCCCTCAGGAATGCACCTTAGGTACTGAGTCCGCAGTCCTTCTCAACCCTTCTTCAATTTCTTGGTCTCCAAGGAACTGTCTAGACAGTAGTAAGGTTCTCTGCTGTCCTTTTTCCTTCCCCTCACGCTTAGTGAGAGCCTTGAGGGGCAAAACCCCATAAGCTTAGACCAATGGGGCCCCTACTTTACATCCTAGCTCCCCGCAACCCTTAGTAGGCCTTTTTCCCCAACATTGTCTTAGGCCACCATGTGGTCAGTATTTTGCTGGGGCCTCTCTCCTGTGAGAGCCCAGTTGTGGTACCAGCTTAGCTGCAATCTGCACTCTTTTGCTACCAGGTCGTGAATTGGCATGCCGTGGGCCCGTCCTGCTTGCCTCAACTCTATACGTCGTGGTCTTCTCAGTCGCTCTCGAGCCCACCTGACAACCTCGTATCCTTCCTTCTCCTTAGCCAGATGACTTGCTTGACCGCATCCTAGATAAGGGGCATGGCCATCCCCTTTCTTCTCCTTGCGTACTCAGTAGTCGCCAGATCAGGCCATGACTACGTGGCTCCTGCAGAGCCTTCAGGTGCTCTATGCCTGCCCTTTCTTTGTTCTCGCATGAAATGCAGCCATATGGCTAGTCTCATTGGCCAGTTTTCAGTGTTCTCCTTCGAGCCCATGTGACACGGCCTAGGCCAGACAGTGTAGTCTATCACATTCTACGTTTCTCCTTCTGGGCAGGGCACCCGTGTAACCTGTCTTCTTAGGTTGCGCCCCTTTTCTCCAGCTCTGGTGACTTTGCCAACCTGCGTGTGTGCTCTGCCTTGGCGGGTTCAGTTTTGCCCTGTCCTGGTTGACCCTCAGCCCTTGCTTCTTACGGGCCGCCAAGGCTCATTCGCCTCTTGTCTTCAGCGAACATCTTGCTGTGCGGCCTCTACCTTATCTGGCTTGTTGCTGTGCTGTAGGCAGAAGTACCAACTCTACCCGCCATCCTTTCAGCATGGCTAGTAGTCACCTATTACTGAATGAATCTGAGCAGCGCTCGAAGGAGAACGGTGGGTTACTCTTCAGTAACCATCCTTCTTCAAGATGGGCTGCTCGGATACATTCAGGTCCCTCCCCTCCATCCCCGCTTCTGGAGTTGGCGACTCTAAGGAACTGAGGAGGGTGTGGGGAGGCAGCCGTATACATAGCCAGGGGTGGCGTGAAGGGCAGTGGCCGCCTCCCCTCTTCTGACAGGCTAGGACAAATTTTTTCCGACCAATCTAGCGCTCCAGAAGAGAGACACCTATTACTGAATGGATCTGAGCAGCCCATCTCGAAGAAGGATGGTTAGTGAAGAGTAACCCACCGTTCTACTGTCCCCTGACTTCCAAAGCCAGACAGCTAAAGCCACATTCTTTTATCCAAGGCAAACTTGTTTGTCAAGTCTGCTCTCAAAACATATTTCAGGAATATATTTCCAGCATACATGCATAACTCTTTGAACACCACTCAAACAGGCATCACATTGAGATTCAGGACAAGTGTGTTGCCAGTTTCCATAGAATATTTTACATGACACTGTTGAGATGTCTGTGATCACAACAGTTGGGGCTAATATGCATGTGTCAGGCTCGATGTGAGTAACAACAGTACAGGGAAGGCCTCTAGCAGCTGGCATTAAATGGTGCCCAATGTCACCCTGTTATACTAAGAAGTGACAATGAGACCTTATGCGGGGGACAAGGCAATGAGCCACATTTAATGAAAAACACAAAAACTTTCTATAAACTAAAGGTACAGGAAAAACATCAATAGTTCTGTCTTGCTCAGAGCTTAAATCCCAACACACACACACACATATTTCTGCAACAGGAGGGAGGTAGTTACCAGCCTCACGTTGCTCGAATCTTACTCACTGGCCAAGTATTGGAGCAGGGTCCAGTTGGTCGCAACATGATGCTCCTGTAGTTGCAGAATGAACCCAGAGTCCATTATTTTCTTCACCCTTTTTATAGGGCCAAAGCCAGAAATTAACATATCTCGTCAGTTGTTTACATCCTTTGAACGTGGCTTCTTGTCTTATTCCTGTCACAGTCTTTATCATGCTGGTGTGATGTTGTCATAGAAAAACAGCTGAACCCAACCTGAATGCAAACAAAACAGCAAATTTATTGTCACACTGCAGTGGGGAGAGCAGTTAGGTGCTGGTCTCTGCCCCTGAGATGCATTACAGAAACTTTTATAGCTTAACAGCAACATTAACATACATACATATCCACAGGTAAATGGAACAAGACCTAACATTCTCTAATTGGTGCAAACTGATATTATTTCCTTAAAAGAAACCAAGGTCAAAGGAAAAAGAATCTCACGTAACAATTTAACAGTGTCAGAGTTAATACCATGTAAGCAGGTTTGATAAGAGAATGTTCAGTATAAGTCAAGGATGTCAGCGAAACTGTTGAAGAAAAACAATGTCTGGAGCAGGCAGGCACAGAGAGACACTAGCTAAAGTCCTGCAGGCCTGCAGTTTTTTCACATTATCGTTAATGGCATTTTGAGTGCATTCTTTTACAATTTTTCTCCTTAGGCCTACTGAGCCATGTGTGTCTTAACACTGTCAGGCCTCAGCTACAGCATTCTTCCACAATGTTGTTCTCATTCTTCAGCCACCTGGGACTCGCTTATGGTCTGGCACTCCTCACCTCCCAAATTACACATCCATACCATTCAATCACTCCCCCTTGGCATGCCCTCCTTTGCATAAAAAGAGAGGTAGAAAAGGTTTTACCATTGCATCCTTTTTAGAGGTTACATATGATTAAAACATCAGCTACAGTCTTTAATATTAGTCTGGCACCTTTAAAACATAACTGTTGCTCATTGATGTCCTCTTTACAGCCCAGCTGCCAGCTTATCTTAAGCTGTGAGTGTCTGGTGTTACAAGGTGATGTTTGTTTGCTGAGGACCATAGACTATTGAATCATTCAGGGTTACAGGATGTTCTATTGTTTTTACTTAAAGTCAATTATCTTTCACATAAGAGGGAAGGAGGGGGACAAGTTCAGGCTCAAACTCACTACTTTGGTCAGCTGCTAAGGTCTATGGGTAATTTAGGCCAGTATGGCCTATACAACCCTCCACCCCAGTTCAACGCCCTTGTCCACTAATCTCCCTAACTCCCACTCGAACACCCTACCTGATGATACCCTAAGCCTCCATCTCCTGCTAGCCCCATGCCCACTCCCTCTGGCCCTCTTTCCATGCCACTGTCCTGCTTGCTGGCATTTTCCTATGGCAGGGGTAGGTAACCCCCAACATGTGTACTGACAGCGGCACCCGAGCCCATTCGGAGCGGTATGCGGCACCCTCTGTGGTACCACAGAAATTGCCACTCCTGGCACTGAAAACCACTCTGGGTGGCTTCCTTCATGTGCACCTAGGACATAGGGGTCCCACCAATGCCTATGCCTCCAAGTGACACAGAAGAAGATGCCTGGAGAGGCTCCTCTCTGTAGTGTGATGCTCTCCAAAGGAGCTACTCTGGGCAGCTTCTTTCTGCAGCATGCCTAGAAACCCCTGAAAGGAGCTGCTTCTTTTCGTGGCATAGGGGTGGACAGGGGGTCCCCAGGCACACCACTAAAATGAGCCACTCTGGGCAACTTCTTTCTGTAGAATGCCTGGGACGTGCTCCCACTCTAGCCGTGACTGATGCTGAATTTTCAGGCAGCTGCCAAATTGTTTCAGCAGAGGTGGCAGCTGGCACCAGGTGATGGTCGGTGAGGAAGGACCAGCACAGGGGTCAGCAAAGGTTGCTGACCCCTGTCCTATGGTCTCTGAAAGGTATAGTGACTCAAAGGGCTGGACTACCACTAAATGAGTGTTGGCAACACAATCCCATACCTTTAACAATGTCTCCGCAAGCATGACAGTGTTGCAGGAACTGGATCTGGGTGAAGGTAGCATTTGAGGATACATCTGTCCCTACTGCTCTCAACACAGCTTCTGCATCCCATTGCAGGGTACAGGAAAGCTTAAGGCCTGAGGGAACAGGGAGCAGGAGAAGTCTGGGAAAGATGGATCCCAGAGTCATGTGTTGGAGTTGGGATCATGGCAGAAAAGACCTGACTCTCTCTTCTGCCTGCATCCTGCCAAGTTCCAAAGGGGAAGCCATGTTAGTCTAGTAAAGCAAAAAAAGCAAGGAGTCTTGTGGCACTTAAAGACTAAGGCTGTGTTCACACAGCACTTTTGTTTCGAAACAACCTCATTGTTTTGAAACAAAAAAAACATGTTCACACGACGCACCGTTGTTTCGAAACAAGGGCATTGTTTCGAAACAAGTTAAACCCCATTTGGGGACGAAACAACCTTGGAACAAGACGTTCCGAAACAACAGGTCAAGGGCTGCCCCCTCAGCACCCTGGCCAGGGAACACTCAGCACCCTGGCCAGGGTGCTGAGGGGTGTCCCCTGGCCAGCGCC
>VOCP01052693.1:0-29815 GCA_007922195.1 Podocnemis expansa
GTGGTGGGATAGTGTGCACGACTGGAGCTCTGCCATGGATGGGTATAAACTGTTCAGGAAAGACAGGCAGGGAAGAAGAGGGGGAGGAGTAGCGTTATATGTAAAAGATACCCATCGTGGAAGTGGGACCGTGGCAGTAGAAAGTCTGTGGGTTACATTGAGAGGGGAAAGCAACAAGGGGGATGTTGTGGTGGGTGTCTGCTATAGACCACCAGACCAGAAGCAGGAGGTGGATGAGGTGTTCTATGGACAATGGGGGACTTCTATTACCCTGACGTCTGCTGGGAGGCCAATACAGCAGTACATGGGCAATCCAGGAAATTTTTAGAGCATGTTGGGGACAACTTTCTAGTACAAATGCTAGAGGAACCAACTAGGGACCTTACACCGCTTGACCTGCTGCTCACAAACAGGGAAGAATTGATCAGGGACGTAGAGGTAAATGGCAAGCTAGGCAGTAGTGACCATGACATGGTTGAGTTCAGGATCCTGATTAAAGGAAGGAAGGAAAGAAGCAAAACACAAACCCTGGACTTCAAAAAAAGCAGATTTTGGCTCCCTCAGGGAACTGATGGGCAGGATCCCTTGGGACGCTAATCTGAAGGGGGAAGGAGTCCAAGAGAGTTGGTTATATTTTAAAGAAACCCTGCTAAGGGCACAGGAAGTTGCCATTCCAATTAGGAGAAAGAACAAACATGTGAGGCAGCCAGAATGGCTTAGCAGAGAACTCTGCTCTGAGCTTAAGCATAAAAAGGAAGCTTACAGGAAGTGGAAGCTTGGTCAGATGACCAAGGAGGTATATAAAGATATTGCTCGGGACAGCAGAGATAAAATCAGAAAGGCCAAAGGACAAATGGAGTTGCGGCTAGCGAGGGATGTAAAGGATAACAAGAAGGGGTTCTACAAGTATGTTAATAACAAGAAGAGGATCAGGGATGGTGTAGGCCCCTTGCTGAATAGGGCAGGCATCCTTGTGACAGAGGATGAGGAAAAAGCTGAAGTGCTCGATGCATTTTTTGCTTCAGTTTTCACAGGTGGGGTCAGCTCCCAGCCTACTACCATGGGTGTGGCAGATGGGAGAGAAGAAGACAGGCCCTTGGTGACAGAAGGTCAGGTTAGGGACTGCTTAAAGAAGCTGGCTGTGCACAAGTCCATGGGGGCCGGATGAACTGCATCCAAGAATGCTAAGGGATTTGGCCGATGAGATAGCAGCACCGCTGGCCGTTATCTTTCAAAACACATGGAGAATGGGGGAGGCGCCAGAGAATTGGAAAAAAGCAAATGTATAGCCTATTTTCAAGAAAGGGAAAAAGTTGGATTTGGGAAATTATAGACCTGTCAGTCTCACCTCAATCCCTGGAAAAATTATGGAGCAGATTCTCAAACAATCCATCCTCAAACATTTAGAGGAACATAAAGTGATCAGGAACAGTCAGCATGGATTTACCAAGGGTAAATCATGCCTGATCAATCTCATCTCCTTCTATGATCAGATGACTGGTTTTCTGGATGCAGGAAGAACCGTTGATGTGATATACCTTGACTTTAGCAAGGCTTTTGATACAGTTTCCCACTGCATTCTCATTGGCAAATTAAGGAAGTATGGGTTGGATAGATGGACTATAAGGTGGATAGAAAACTGGCTAGATCAACAATTTCAGCGTGTAGGAATCAATGGTTCCATGTCTAGCTGGCAGCCAGTCACGAGTGGTGTGCCCCAGGGGGTCTGTCCTGGGGCTGGTTCTGTTCAACATTTTCATCAATGATCTGGATGATGGAATAGACTGCACTCTCAGTAAGTTTGTGGATGACACCAAGCTGGGGGGACCAGTAGACATGTTGGAGGGCAAGGACAGGATTCAGGGAGACCTAGATAAATTGGAACAGTGGGCCAATAGAAATCTTATGAGCTTCAATAAGGACAAGTGTAAAATCCTGCACATGGGAGAAAAAAACCCCATGCACCGCTACAGGCTGGGAAACATTCAGCTAAGTAGCAGCAGTATAGAAAAGGACCTGGGGGTCATGGTGGATGGGAAGCTAGATATGAGTCAGCAGTGTGCTCTTGTGGCCAAAAAGGCCAATGGCATACTGGGCTGCATCAAAAGAAGTATTACCAGCAGATCAAGGGATGCGATCATTCCCCTCTATTCTGCACTGGTAAGGCCACATCTAGAATACTGTGTTCAATTTTGGGCTTCCCACTACAAAAAGGACAGGGACATGCTAGAGAGAGTTCAGAGGAGGGCAACCAAAATGATTAAAGGGCTGGAGCACAAGCCCTATGAGGAAAGAGTGAAAGCATTAGGCTTATTTAGTCTGCAGAAGAGACGATTGAGGGGGGATTTGATAGCAACCTTCAACTACTTGAAGGGATGCTCTAAGGAAGATGGAGCTTGACTGTTCTCGGTAATAACAGAGGACAGAACGAGGACCAATGGTCTCCAGTTGCAGTTTGGGAGGCTGAGGCTGGATAGTAGAAAAAACTTTTTTACTAGGAGAGTGGTGAAGCCTTTGAATGAGCTGCCAAGGGAGGTGGTGGAGTCTCCATCTTTGGAGGTGTTTAAGGCCCGGCTGGACAAAACCATGACTGGGATGGTTTAGTGGGAGTGGTCCTGCCTCTGGCAGGGGGTTGGACTAGATGACCTATGAGGTCCCTTCCAACCCTATGATTCTATGAACAAGGGCTGGGTTCTGTATCTAGGGGTTTCCCAATAGTGCAACACCACCAACCAGCTTGAGCCCCCACCCAGATTTCTGGGGAATCCTGCACTATTCCCTGGGCACCCCAAAGGGGTAAGGCTTCCCCACTCACAAGCACAAGTCTGAGTGTAGTAAACAGAACTTTTAATAGTAGTAAAACAGAATGCAGAAGGCCAAATAACAGAGATTAGCACTATTCTCAAAAAATTAGTATAGAGTGAAGTTCCCAACAACCCATACTGCATAACAGAACAGACAAACTTAATGGCAAAACTGGCACTGATCTGGAGAATCAGTGCTAACTCAGCTCCCAACCAACCCTAAGGTAAGTAGGGAGCGTCTTTCATGCCAGCTGTCCACCGACACCATCTACTGGTCACTCACTCAATCCTCTAGAACTGTTACTTGGCTCTGCCCGCTGTCCACCGGCTCCGCCCACCAGTCACTTGCACTGCCCCGCTCGCTGCTGGCTGCTCTCACTGTCCACTGGCTATGCTATCTGCTGCTTCTCTTCAGTAATTTCAGCTCAGAGAGGGGGGATTTGCTTCTCTAGTGATGTCAGTTCTTGAATATCAAGTAGCTGCAAACACCTACTGTCCTTAACATAACAAAGGGGACCTCAAAGAAGCCCAGCCAGATCTATCATTTGATTGGGGGGGGGGGGGGGGCGGGGATGAGAGAGGAATGCCTCCAGCATTTTTGCTTCAAAAGGAACTAATGCAAAACCCTACTGTGACACTGTCTGGATCTAGGGCAGTGGTTCCCAACCAGTGTGCTGGGGCACACTGGTGTGCTGTGAGCATCCCCTAGAGCTGGAGTTAAAGATCCCTCCCTGCTCAGTCCAGCCAGGTGGGCTGTGCAGGGCTGGGAAAAGGCAGGGCTGAATGTATGGGGGAAGGCACTGGAAAAGAGTTCTGAGGCCCCCTATTTTTAGGCAGGCAGCCTTCCAACCCCCCCTAAAAATAGAGGAAGGCACTGGAATGTGGAGTTCCAAGCGTCCCCCTAAAAGTAGCAGGAACAGCTGGAAGGCAGCAGTCTGGTGGCTCCACCTTAATTGAGCCAGCAGAGGGGGGTTGGAGGCCTGGAGTGTGTGAATCTCCCCCTGCAGGGTGGAGCAGCTTGTGTCAGCCAGCCTGCAAAGAGCCCAGGTAAGGGCTTGGAGGTGCTGCTGGGGGTTGTGTGGGGCTGGTGTGTATGTGTAACAGAGATGAGTGGGAGTGGCTGTGTAGCAGAGGGTGTGTAGCTAGGGTTGTGGGGTGGCTGTTTGGTTGGGGGTGTGTGGCTGGGGTGTGGGATGGCTGTGTATGGGAGGGGTATAGCTGGGAACTAGATGCCTGCTTCTGGCCCCTGCAGTGATGGGAGGATCATCCAGGCAGCAGGGGGCTGTGGGAGGGGAGGATGGGACCCACTGGGGTGGGAGGGAGCAGCAGTGGGGTGAGGGTTTGCCCTGGGTGGCAGGAAGCCACTGTGGAGAAGGGGGAAGTGGGTGCTGCACCATGCTCCCCTGCCCTACCTGCCCACTCCCCAGGTTCCCCCCTGGCCCCCCACAAAGCCACTCTTGTTCTCCCTTCCCCTGTCCTCTCTTGCCACCCTCACACTGTTCCCCATATGGCCGCCCTTGTCCTCTTTTTGCCACCCCTGCCCTGCTCCCCATTCTCACTCCTGCCACTGCACACCACTCCTGACCTCCCCTGTTTTGCCACCCTTGCTCTGCTACCCCTATTACCCCACATAGGAGCATTTCTGCAACACTGTGCCATGGTTCATAAATATTCATAAGTAGTTTAAGTTAATTTGAATATTTGTGAGTTTAATGGTGGGGTGCCTCAAAAAATTTGAATGTTATCAAGGTGTGCCATGGCAGAGAAAAGGTTGGGAACCACTGATCTAGGGGACTGTTTATGATTATTTTTCACATTAATATTTAATATTCGCAATTATTCATATGTGATATGCCATGTTTGGTATCAATAGAAAGGCTGCAATCTGCTAGGGATGATTTTTTGGTTTATATGTAGGTATCATATTTGTATTAGAATCTAGGAAGCTTATTTGTTTTATGTGTTTTCCAAGTTGTTTGAGCTGAGGCACTCCCAGACTGGGCCTCTGCAAACTATTGTCCTGTTAATGGCCCATCAGAAAGGGACTTCCAGCTACAGTGGGCCCAAGAGGAAATCTGTTTGACCAGTTACCCAGACTGACCATGTGGCTCACCTCTATTTTGATCTGTCAAGGACTCTGAGATAAGAGGCCATAGCCCATTCTCCATTTTGTCTTTAATCTTTAGGCTTCAGTCTGCAACCCGCAACCAACACCCTCCTCTGGAACTATCCTCCTGGGACTGAACAAAGGACTGAGACCCACCCAGCTGCTGCTGCTGCTGCTGCTGCTGGGTGCACACCAGAGGAGTGGGACTAACCTTTAAACTACAGGATCTTCAAGGAGTTGTTTTCTATTGACTCTAAATCATTTGTATGTATGTGATCCACTTTGACCCTTTAACGTCTCTCATATTTTGTTTGTTTTCCTTTTATATGAAACCTTTAGTTGTAGTTGCTAAAGGATTGGCTGGCAGCATGGCATTTTGGGTAAGATTCAAGCCGATATTGTTCTGAGTGATGTGGCCAGCCCTTTGGGGTCAGGAGAACTTATTTCTTTAAGAGACCCAGTTGCTAGAGGGGACCACAGGAACTGATGTGCAGTAAGGGGGCTGTTTTTGCTTTGTTATACTCAGTGATGACCAGAGTGGGGGGGGGATCAGGAGCATGTTTTGTTACTGACTGGGAGACTGGTTTAAGTACCACCCATCAGTGGTTTGGGGTTTGGCCCCTGGTTTTTGCAGCTTGCCCTGATTTTGGCACATTCAGAAGGTTATCCCAGGAGGCCCAGGTCACACCTACCTCTCTCTTTATCAAGTTCTTTCAGGCTCAAACATGCAGTCGCCTTTCCTACAAGCCTCTTAACTAAAGGGAGTTTTTACCCTTTAAGAAACACAGATAGACTTGAAACAAACAGAGCTGCAATTCACAAAAAGACAGTATTTTATTTGTCTTCAGCTGAATTACAGATATAGGCAAATTTGTGATCAGATTAACCCCAAATACCGTTACCCACTATGTTCTGCAGCCAGTATGTTAATACCTAATTGTGCTCTTTGTGTTCATGCTAATACAGAACCCATGCAGATTAGAAGCCCCCCTTCAGAAACTGTTAGGCACAGCTTCTAAGCCTACTTTACAGACTGATGAACCCAAATACAATGGGCAAGGTAATAAAAATAACCAGGAAGCTAGTGACACCATCTTTGGAAGTCCAGGTTGGGGAACAATATGTAAAAAACACACACTTAATATATATATCACAATGGTGGAGGTGCAATTACTACTGCTTACCTGTGAAAGCCAATGTGAACCTTCCTGAGGAAATTTTGGGGGGCTAGTTCATTGTGGAGAAGCAACCAGCTTCCAGAGCCATCTAAAGGGGCACCAGTGTAAATGAGAACCAAGCCCCTCTAGTTTAGAGTCAACCTTTTGGCTCCAGGGCCACCAATGTAATTTTTACAACCCTTAGGAGGCCATCAGTCTCCACCAGCAACTCCACCCACCCACCGACAATGCAGCCAGATGAAAGGAGTTGCTACAACAGGGAAACTGCACACATCCCATAGGCCCGTGCACTTCAACTGGTAGTGGCTCCCTTCTGCAGCCAGGCCGACAGAAGATCAGTGCTCTCCTCCCTCTGGCTCCAGCAGGTACCCCAGCACCTATAGATCAAGGCAGAGCACGCTTCCCTGGCCCAGGCTACGGCCAGGGGGAGGGGAGCACTAATTTCCTGTCCCCTTGGCTGCAGCAAGGAGCCTGCACCAGCCTGGTAGCCCCAAGACCCAGCTCTCTGCCTAGGTCCTTTGGCAGCAGCTCCTTTCTGCAGCCACCAGCAGGAGAGCAGTGTGCCACTTTGAAAGACTTGGTGAGCCACTTTTGGCCCACTGGCCACTAGTTGGGAACCACTGGTTTAGAGTGTTTATTAATCTGAGCTATCTGCACAGGTGTCACCATGCTTGGAGAACAACAAAGGTGATAAAGTCACCTCTTAGAGGTTACTTGAGTTTTTAATATGTGTTCACTGTGTGTTGCTTGGTAAAAGCAAAGAGGATTCAGGCTAGGAGCTGACCAATTTGAGCACAGGGCTTTGTCTAAACCAGGACACACATGGCAAATATCTCTTCTTTTCTTCCTTGCCCCCACATGTTTTTTCCTGATTTCTGTTTGGTTCCCGCTCCTTGTGATGATTAATTTCCTGTCCCCAGCCAGCGCTATCTCCTAGGGTGCCCAAGTACATTGTTTTGCAAGAGCACAATGGGTCGTAACTGCAGGGAAGATGAAAACAAGACAAGAGTGACACCAATTCCATGCTCTGTGAAGCAAGTCACCTACAAGGGCTTTTGCAGCCCTGCTCAGCCCAGCTGATCAGTAGTTTTTGGTGCATCATATTCTATTGCAAATGCAGTGAGCTAAGTAAACATGCTGATTTAAGAGCTAGTTTACATTTTCTGGCCTGCAGATTTGAATTTATCAAAGCAAACTTCCCCAGAGCTAGCACACAGCGTTCTCGAACAGAAATCAGTCATACTGGACTAGATTTTTGTGTATGATGTGCTAATACAGCTAAATGTTCTTGGGGTTTTTTTTGTCAAATATCTCTGGCTCTATGCTTCACCCTCTGCCATCCCACCATCTTTTGAGGCAGACACACCTACTGCACCAGGATGAGTGGATAGCTGATGCATAACATGACTAAACACCAGGGGAAAGATCCATGATGGGGGAGGGGGGCTGGATCTTTCACTAGCCATTTTGGGTGAATTCTCACCTGTGAAGCTGGACACGTGAATGTTCCTGCCCAGGGGTTTAGCTGGAAATGATTCATGATTCTACTTTGTTGGCCTTTTTCAATCATTGCAAGGTCATGGATGGAAGATTGGTGAACTGGTCTGAGTTTACTGACTTGTACACGGGTTTTTTTGGCCAACAGACACCACCAGAATGTTGTGTATTTCATGTTTCTCTTGCCTCTGAATACACATTGACCCTTGTTCTGTCTTCTGTTAAAAACTAATACAATGTGTCACTGCTTGTGGCTAGCAGTGATTAAAAGTCATCATTTGCAAACAATTGTTTTGGGGCAGTAGACAAGGGCCTTGACTAGTTAGCAACATGTAAGGAAAATATGTATCAAACCCAGACTTCCAGGCCCACTATGCTGAATACTTAATATATGAATAAGGCAAACAATTAAGAAACTGCAAAGTGCCAAGAATGCAGCCATATGCTAAACAGTGTGTCTAAAGCAGTGGTTCCCAATCCTTTCTCTGCCGTGGCACACCTTCATACCTTCAAATTTTTCGAGGCACACCACTATTAAAAAACTCTGAATATTCAAATTAACTTAAATTACTTATGAATATTCGTGAACCATAGCACAGTGTTTCAGAAATGCTGCTATGTGGGGTAGCAGAGCAGGGGTGGCAAAACACAGGTGGCCAGGAGTCATGTGCAGTGGCAGGAGTGAGTGTGGGGACCAGAGCAGAGCAGGGCTGGCAAAAGAGGACAAAGGCAGCCATGTGGGGAACAGCACAAGGGTGGCAAGAGAGGAGAGAGGAAGGGAGAACAAGAGTGGCTTTGTGGAGGGACGGGGAAACCTGAGCAGTGGGAAGGCGGGGGAGGGGAGCATGGTGCAGCATCCACTTCCCCCTTCTCCACAGTGGCTCCCTGCCAGCCAGGACAAATCCTCACCCCACTGCTGCTCCCTCCCACCTCAGTGGGTCCTGTTCTTCCCTCCCCCAGCCCCCTGCTGCCTGCGATGGATCCTCCCATCACTGCAGGGGCCAGAACTAGGCCTCCAGCCCCCAGCTACACCCCCTACACACTCCCAACCAAATAGCCACCCAACAACCCCAGCTACACACCCTTTGCTACACAGCCACTCCCACCCACCTCTGCTAGACACACACACTTGCCCCACACAACACCCAGCAGCCCTCCCCCCCCAAACCGCTCCGCCCTGCAGTGGGAGATTCACACACTCCTGGCCTCCCGCAGCTTTCTGCTGACTCGGCTTAAGGTGGAGTGGGGTTTAAGGTGAAGCCACTGGAACTCTGTTCCAGCTGTTCCTGCTACTTTTAGGGGCACCTCTGGAACTTCATGTTCTGGTGACTTCCTCTAATTTTAGGGAGGCCAGAACACTGCCTGCCTAAAAATAGGGGGTCCCCGGAACTGTGTTCTGCTGCCTTCCCCCTTACTTTAACCCCCTGCCTTATCCCAGCCCTGCACAGCCCACATGGCTGAGCTGAGTGGGGAGGGAACTTTAATCCCAGCTCTCAGGGATGCTCACAGCACACCAGTGTGCCCCAGCACACTGGTTGGGAACCACTGGTCTAAAGACCTTTTTTGAGACTCCAGTGGGGTTAGCTGCTGCATCCTTTAGCACTAATACTGTGAGTATGGCTTGCTTGAGGTAAAAACACCACCCTTGGATCATGTAGCAAAGTAAATTCTTATCCACCAATAGTCCAGCCACTAGAGGGAGTCCCACACTCTCTTAGGGTCAGATCTAATACTAGTGTGGGTTACACAGAGATAGAATGTAGTTACTCCCCTTCCTATGCAATCCCCTGTATTAGCCAGATCAGAAGGCAGTCTCTGTGTGCTGACAACATCTGGTCTGCCCTGCTTGGCTTCCAAATTTGTGTCCTTCCTTTATGAGGACAATTTCAGAGGTGCTTAACCTTTCCCCTGAAAGGTATGGAACAAGGGAACCAGATGTTGCTGTTTGATAGGCACAGCCCTGCTATTTGGAGCTTTGTCTTACATAGGCACCTCTTACCCTCCAGCCCGTCCCAAATTTTCACACTTGTCATCTGGTCACCCTATGAACCATATCCATGTCACTGAGCAATTATGTCAGGAGTTTAAATACCAGAATCCAAAAGGCATAGAGCCCTGGATGAGTTCAATTTCCATACTCTGCTTTCCCGTTTTAGAACCATTTCACCTTTGGAAACATGTCATTCATGTTTCCCTTGTCAGGAACAGTTCAGGAAGTGATACTTTAGAGCAATTAGGCTCAAACAGGATGCTCTAACAAGCTCAGGTGTTTATAAGAAACTGCAAATAAGCTTAGACGAACTCCAGGCTAATGTTGATTGAGGACTTTCTATAACACCATTTCCCTGTGGTGCCTATCAATTATTTAAGTAGAACTTCTTAATAAATTGAATGTAAAATAGATTGACTCTATTATGTTGCCTTCATTTCCCCTAATTATTCATTAAGAAGAGTACAGAGCTGCTGAGATACACCTGTTATTCATAAGAGCACATCTTTCCCTTCATTATCCTGGCTGAACATGTTAATACCCTCCTGAAAATGCAGTTACCAGTGGGATGGAGGGCTCCAGAAAAATGTTTGGATAGGAGTAAATATTTTAAGGTGCAGCACCAGCACCTAGTTTCTAAAACTATACACACACTCAGAGAAATCTATCAGGGAAGTGGCAGACTCTCCGTCATTGGAAGTTTTTAAGACCTCACTTGACAAAGGCCAGGCTAGGCTGGTTTAGCTGGGGTGGATTCTGCTTTGAGCAGTAGGTTGGACTAGTTGATCTCCTGGCAGCCCTAATCTTCTGTGATTCCATTCCAAACAGTCTGATCTTCCCATCTGTGGAAACTCATTATATGTCCATGTGGCTCACAAACTGCTCCAGGCAGGGATGGATGAAAGCCTAGGGGACCCTGGGACTGCCCACCCTTGTGAGCCCTCATTGCCCGCCCCCCACCAGGGTGCAGGGTCAGGGCCTCTGGGGCCTTGGCTGGTGCTCTGGAGGGGGCAGAGAGGGGCATGAGCCATGCTGCTGGGGGGTCTGCTCTGTTGGGGGGTGCAGATCAGGGCTGTGAGAGGGGCCAGTGGTTGGTACAAACTGGTGCTACTCCTGGAGGCTGGGGAGGGTTGGGCCACAGGCTGGTACTCCTGCCCCCCACCCCTGGCTGGCTGGTAAGCATCCAGCAGGCTGAAGGTGAGCAGCAACAGCCACCACTCAGGCCAGCCAGGTTGGATTTAGGGATGGGGGAGCATTTTGTGCCAAGGGCAGGAGCTGCAGCCCCTATGGCTTTACTTACCACTTGTAGAACAGATTTGCCAGGACAGAGCCAGTTCCCATTACCACCAGGAGCAAAGCTTGTAATGATAGTGGATAGGGGCCACTGTGGTGCATTGTGTTTGCACTTCTGGGGCAGATACGCAACCTCTGGCTCAGCATTCACAAACATTTTCTCCATGTTCAAACAGGTACTAATGAGAGACACAGAATGGAGAGGCTGAAGCAGTACCCTCTCCATAGCATCAGGTGCCTTGCAGATCTCAGAAGGCATAATGGGGCCTTTGTGGTGGGAAACCCATTCAGGGAAAAGATTGGTCTGATAAAACACCACCCCTTGTGGCTGTGAAAGTCTTGCAGAGCTGCCCCAAGGCAGGAGGACTCATGCACATCAGCTCTTCATGATACCCACCCCAGATTTCTTCTGTGCCTGTCCAGTCCTGCATTCTTAGCTGCTTGGACTGGGGTACTGATCACACAAAGTAAATCCCCTGGCTAGCCCAGGTAGCAGCATGCACTTATCTAAGATCAATCCATACGCTGAAATCATGTACCAAAAAGAGCATCGCCTTTTGAGCCTCCACGTTAGGACTGACTGGGAACAGGTGGGTTGGCAGTCTGGAGGGTAGATCTACCCCTTTGAACTTGAGGAGACATACCTGCGGCTTGCTCATGCTGAGCAAACATGCTAAAATTCAAAATGATGTGATGATATGAGAGCGAGAGAGGCTATACAACCACAACCATGATCCCTTCCAGGCCACTACGTACATAATCCATTGGCTAGCCACTTGTGACGCCATGGTGGTATTTCTATTTGTAGCACACTAGTTCCATCAAATCTAGTGTGGATGGCTCCTCGCCTGTGTATTGGTGATGTTGTGTCAACATGAACTGATTCATTCAAATACTGATTCAGCAGGTGGCCGTGTTTTATCACAGGCATAAAAGCAGCGAACAAATCACACCTGCCTCAGAAAGATTTATTTCATATCTAATTGGGAAAACAATTACCCACACAAGTTAATAATAAACAATTTTCCATTTACGCCAAGTGGGCAAACAAAGTTATCTGCCTTCTGCCAATCTTTGCAAATAGATTTTTCTGCTTCATTTTCAGAATTAGATTACGCTGCATCATAATGACAATAGGAAAACTGGCTTCTCCAACGGAAGGGTCTCCTGGGGAAGTGTGTTCCTCCTCTGTCTTTCTGTTTATTCCCAACCTGGTTCTGCTTTATATGTGTGACACAAGCTTTCCAACTATTAATGTGGCTAATGGGAAAACCAAGAGTTTGATGCACAACACAGGGAAATTTTTTGACACTTCTAGCCCAATATGCCCAAGCTGAAAGGAAATGCTTGCTTGGCTAATCAATTTCCAAAGGGATAGCTGTGTTAATCTAGTCCAGCAAAAAAAACCAAGGAGTCGTGCGGCACTTTAAGACTAACAGATTTATTTTTCGCATGAGCTTTCGTGAGAGAAAATCCCACTTCGTCAGAGTTCACCCATCTTCGAAGCAGCTGACAAAGTGGGATTTTCTCCCACGAAGGTCTTGAGAAAAATTAGTCTGTTAGTCTTAAAGCGCCACATGACTCATTGGTTTTTTGGCTAATCAAGCCAGAGTGCACACATTTCCGTCTATACCCATAAATCTGAGATGATGGCAGCTGAACTGCCAAGCGGCAAATGTATGCATAATGTAAAAGTCTGTGGTTTTTTTTAAGTGCATGAGAAGAGATACATACAGTGGATCTTAGGTCAATCTACCTAACAGCTGAACCTTGAATGCTCTTTTTATTTGAGTCCTTGGCTCCCAGCTTACTGCATTGATCTGTGATAGTAGAGGAGTTTCTGTACTCTTGTTTATTAATGCCAATTGCCTGCTCTGATATGACATTAAATAACCAGCTGGGTAATGATGATTTCTCACTTATGATGCAGGAAGTGATTTTTTGAAAGACATCTGCAGAAATCAGCAAAGCGAATTAAAGGGTTTCTTGAATTGGCTTAATTCCTCTCACTGCACATTGCTATCACTGCACTGATGGGTGAACCAACAAAATGCCTGGAGGAGGTTCAGTATGAGTGAAATTTGACTTCTTAATCTGAAAAGGTTTGTGTCTTTCACCCTGCACTTTCTGATGTCACACCAGATTCCCCCACCCCCTTTCCACCTTCAGCCAGATCCTGCTCTTCCCTCCATTTTCTCCAGCCCTGTTCTGCTCCCTCAAGTTGCATCTGCAGCGTCTTTCAGCATACTACCAGTAGTCTATGCTGGAGCTTGTCTTCTTCAGATTTCACATACTATGCAGCTTCCCTGGGGCAGAGGTAATGCTGATCTTACCTACATCAGTAGTTCCCAACTTTTTCAATGTCAAAAAATTGCATCCCCCCCATGACAATAGCTGTTATCAGGGGTTAACTGCAGGCAGCAGTATTGCAAAAGGGCAGTGGAGGACCTGACCCCTGCCTGCTCCCAAGGGGTGGGGACATATCCAGGTGATGTTGCTCACAACAGGCAAATACAATTCATTTAGAGCAGAGGTGTCAAACTCATTCAATGTGGAGGGCCATACTGGAAGGCAGAACACCTGTTGCGGGCCATGTGGCTGCATAGGCTCCCCAACCCTTTCCCCCTCCATGTTCAGAGTGGCAGGGACTCCCCTTTGTCCTCCCCAAACCAGCAGACTCTCCCACACCTTCCCTTTTCCCCCCCCTGTGTGCCCCCCTTCCCCATGATGGCTCCCAGAATCCCCCACCCCATCCCTTTCCCATTCCCATTCCCATTCCACTTCCCATACCTCCTGGTGGCAAGCAAAAAAATCAGTCTTACTCACAGGCAAACTGAACTCCTGCCTCTACGCCTCCTGGCCCACTCACTGTCAGTTATTCAGAATGCTGGCCTTTGGTTGGCTCAGTCCCAGCTGACCTTTGATTGGTTTGCTCCCACACAGGCCCCAGCCACTTTTTCTTGTGATTCATGCAATGTGTAGTTAATCAAATTAGCATGCTGACTGACTGACTGACTGACTGACCGATGGTGAACACTTAAGGTGGGGGCAGCATGATGGCTCTCCAGAGCCAGTCTAGCCTGCTGTGACTGAGACTGATTGGTTGGCAGAGCACAGCAGTGTTGAGCCAGGATTGGCTGGAGCCCTTCCTTTGTTCCCCTGTGCTGTGACTCAGATTATGGCAGTGAGTCAGAAGCACTCGTAGACTTGCTGTGCCTGGAGCCTGTCTTTAGAGTTCACTGCTTGTCAGTAACAATAAGAGGCTCAGGGATGGGATGGTGTAGGTCCCTTACTGAACGGGGCAAGTATCTTCTTGGCAGATGATACAGAAAAGGCTGAAGTACTCAATGTTTTTTTACTTCAGTCATCACAGGGAGGGTCAGCTCCCAGGCTACTACACTGGGTAACGCAGAATGGAAAGAAGGAGAGTGGCTTGCGGTGATAGAAGGTCAGGTTAGGGACTACTTAGATAAGTTAAATGTGCACACGTCTATGGGGCCAGATGAGCTGCATACAAGGGTGTTGAGGGAGCTGGCTGATGTGATTACACAGCCACTAGCCATTATCTTTGAAAACTCCTGGTGAATGCAGGAGGTCCCAGATGATTGGAAAAAGGTAAATATAGTACCTGTCTTCAAGAAAGGGAAAAAGGAGGACATGGGGAACTACAGACCAATCAGCCTCACCTCAATCCCTGGAAAAATCATGGAGCAGGTCCTCAAAGAATCCATCCTGAAATACTTGGAGGAAAATTGTGTGATCAGGAATAGTTAGCATGGATCCCTTCCTGGGGGCAGGCATGGAACTTGGGGGGTGAGAGGACTGTAACAGTAGGGGTAATTGAGAGAGTAATTGAAACTGAGGGGTGGGGAAATCAAATCATTATCTTAAGTGTCCTAATGAAGCCCTAATACCAGAGGTGAGTGGGGAAGGAAGACACTGGGGGAAAATGCAAGGAGGAAGATACAACAGGGGAGATAATTGAAAGAGGAAAGTAGGGCAATTGACCTGGTATTTTAGGTGCCTATACACAAATGCAAGAAGCCTGGGAAGCAAGCAGGAAGAATTGGTAGTACTGGCACAGACAGGGAACTATGATGTAACTGGAATAACAGAGATGTGGTAGGATAGTTTGCATGACTGGAGCACTGCCATGGATGGGTATAAATTGTTCAGGAAGCACAGGCAGGGAAGAAAAGGTGGAGATGTAGTACTATATGTAAAAGAGCCGTATGACTGCTCGGAGCTCCACTAAGAAAGTGGAAACAAACCGGTTGAAAGTCTGTCGGTTAAGTTTAGCAGGGAGTGCAACAAGGGGTATGCCATGGTGAGTGGCTGCTGCAGACTGCCAGACCAGAAAGAGGAGGTGGAGGAGGCATTTTCTGGCCAACTAGCAGAAGTTGCCAGGTCACAGGCCCTGGTTCTTACCAATGTTCCCTCTAAGCCAGTGATGCAGCTGAGCAACTTATGGATGCAGCTGAGCAAGTTCCTGGGCCCGGACCGGGCCCCTGAGCCACTGCCCATCAGCTCCCCAAGTGCATCCGTAACTTGCTCAGTTGCATCACCAGCTTAGAGAGGGAACATTGTATAGATGTCTTTTTGTTCAAACTTTAGTAAATTAATAAAACCACAGTATTTTAGTTTAACATTTTTATTAAACAAATATGAAGCAATGATGCTGCCTATCAAGCCTCCTCTACACCTCAGTTTTTGATGCCTGTCTTTGTCACATTTCCAGAATGCATATACAGAGTCTAGGTCAGCCTTGAATCCAGCACTTAGATATGACTTGATGCGCATTAGCATGTCTAGATGAGAAACATCCAACCTGTTATGAGGCTCTGTCTTAATACTATTCATTAGACTGAAGCCTCATTCAGCATCTGCACTAGATGCTTGAAACGTACCACATATATCAACCAACTGGGCCAGAAATGGGAACTTATCTTCTGTCAGTGTATAGGTGACAAACATCTAAGAATGTGTTCAGTGTACCAGCCATTACCTTTTCCAGAACAACAAACATTTTGGTTGTCTGTAATTTCTGCTCACCTTTTGAAGATGTGAAAATACATAAAGAAAATTTCTAAGAAATTACACTGATAAGAGCTGATGATCACAGATAGCCAATACAATTCTATTATTTTTTAGAGATTCCTAATGAATGTGCCAATTCTGACTAGATCTCACTCATAGAGCTAAAAGAAGTCACCCTGATTCAGGCCTATATATTACTTGAGCTAATGTTAATTAAGGTCAATGACAGTTTTTCCACTTTACTGAAAAACTTAGATTAGGCTGCCTTCTCTCTCTGCTACAATCCCCATCTACCAGTTTTGTGTTGTTCTTGTCTGCAAGCTTTGAACTTTCCTTTACCAGCTTGCAACTGAAAACAGAGCTGTGCTAAAAAATACATGGAGGGGACACCTCCTTCTAAAGCCATTGTTTACGGCACTTGGTAAAGATATCAAAATGGGAGGACACATGTAGTTTGCCTATAATGTATTGTCAGGGCCATTCACTTGAATGTGAGCACAGGTGGGGTGTGCCTCTTGGATACCACAGAGCCAAGCATGTGTGAATACCTAGTATAGTGAAAAAACAACAAGGAGTTGTGTGGCACTTTAAGACTAACAGATTTATTATTTGCATGAGCTTTCGTAGGAGAAGATCCCACTTCCTTAGATGCTTCGAAGATGGGTGAACTTACAGAAAGTAATGAAACTAAATGCAAGGGGGTGTAAAACATAGGATCAGGTCATACACCCCCTTGCATTTAGTTTCATTCCTTTCTGTAAGTTCACCCATCTTCGAAGCATCTGAGGAAGTGGGATCTTCTCCCACGAAAGCTCGTGCAAAAAATAAATCTGTTAGTCTTAAAGTGCCACACAACTCCTTGTTGTTTTTTCACTGGACTAGACTAACACGGCTATCCCTTTTAAAATTGACTAGTATAGTGAGCCATTGAGAGATCCTGGGATGGAAAGTGCTGTAGAAATGCTGGGTGTTAATAAAGTAACATAAGGTTCTATACAGTTCTCTGTGTTTATTCTGCATCTTGGGTGGAATGTGTGTGTTGTGTCTACCTAGCCCACTGTTTCCCAACCACTGTGTCACAGCACACAGGTGTGTCACAAATTTTTTTGAAAAACAACTCAGAGCACTCTGGATTGGCTCATTGGCTCATGAAAATATATGGCTTCATTCGGAAACTACATGGCAGTGTGCCTCAAATGAATTAAAGGTAGCAAGGAGTGCCATGGCAGAGAAAACGTTGGGAACCACTGACCTATGGGGCAGCAACGACTTGAAAGGGAAACAAGACGTTTCCTTACACATCAACCCTCCCCTCCCCCCCCCCCGCGTGCCATGAGCTTATCCTGGGCTTCTAATCTGCTCCCAGCCTGGGAGCCCCCAACCCAGCTCCGCTCCCCGCTTCTGCTGCCCGCCAGCCCCAACCCCCGCCGCTCCCCGCTTCTTCTGCTCCTCGCCAGCCCCCAACCCAGCGCCTCCACTCCCCGCTTCTGCTCCCCGCCAGCCCCAACCTCGGCTCCTCTGCTCCCCCGCCAGCCCCAACCCCAGCGTCTCTGGTCCCAGCTTCTGCTCCCCACCAGCCCCGGCCCCAGCGCCTCCGCTCCCTGCTTCTGCTCCCCACCAGCCCCGACCCCGGCTCCTCTCCTCCCGGCTTCTGCTGCCCGCTGCTCCCCGCCAGCCCTGGCCCTGGCTCCTCTGCTCCCCACCAGCCACGACCCCCACCGCTCCCCGCTTCTGCTCCCCGCCAGCCCCGACCCCAGCTCTGCGCTGGGGTCAGTGCTTGCTGCGCCAGTGAGCGGAGGCAGCTGCGCCACCACTCACCGGCGCAGCTTACAGGGAACATTGGTTCTTACGGGGGATTTCATTTATCCTGACATCTGCTGAGAGGGCATCATTGAAGACAACTTCCTGGTACAAATGCTGGAGGAGCCAACCAGGCGCTTGCACCTCTCAACCTGCTGCTCACAAACAGAAGACTTGGTCAGGGAAGTAAAAGTGAATGGCAACTTGGGCAGCAGTGACCATGAGATGGTAGAGTTCAGAATCTTGATCAAAGAAAGAAAGGAAAGAAGCAAAATGCAAACCCTGGACTTTAGAAAGGCAGATTTTGGCTTCCTCAGGGAACTGATGAGCAGGATTCCCCTGGGAGGCTGATCTGAAGGGGAAAGGGGTCCAAGAGAGCTGTCTGTATTTTAAAGAAACCCTGCTAAGAGCATGGAAAATACCATCCTCATGTGCAGAAAGAACAATAAGGGTGGAAGGAACCCAGCGTGGCTTAGCAGAGAACTTTATGGTGAGCTAAAGCATAAAAAGGAAGCTTACAGGAAGTGGAAGCTTGGACAGATGACTGGGGAGGCATATAAAGATATTGCTCAGAACTGCAGGGATAAAATCAGGAAGGCCAAAGGGCAATTTGAGTTGAAACTAGCAAGGGATGTGAAGGATGACAAGAAGAGGTTTTACAAGTATGTCAGCAACAAGAAAAGGATCAAGGATGGTGTAGGTCCCTTACTGAATGGGGCAGGTATACTTGTAGTGAATGCTGCAGAAAAGGCTGAAGTACTCAATGTTTTTTTTACTTCAGTCATCACAGGCAGGGTCAGTTCCCAGGCTTCTACACTGTGTAATGGAGAATGGAGAGAAGGAGAGCGGCCCACGGCAATGGAAGGTCAGGTTAGGGACTACTTAAAGCAGTTAGACGTGCACAAGTCTGGCTGGATGAACTGCATCCGAGGGAGTCGTCTGATGTGATTGCAGAGCCAATGGCCATTATCTTTGAAAACTCCTAGCGAACGGGGGAGGCCAATATAGTACTTATCTTCAAGTTTGGGAAAAAGGAGGATCCGAAGCACTAGAGACTAATTAAAGATATTAAAGTAGCCATTGATGCCTCCTCACTGGCTGCTGAGCTAGGACTAGCTCTCTTGTCTCCTGCCTTCCAGTCCAGTGCCCTAGCTACAATGCCCCACCATTCTATGTTGCAGCATTTGTGGTATGCATAACTCCTGTCTGGCAACTGGGGAGAGACCACATTGCTCCTTTCTCATAGGCTTGTTGAGAATCCATGGCTGTAAATCCCTGTTGACAGAGGCTGGATTTAAACCAGAGATAAAAGGCTCCACATCCCGTTACTAATCTCAAGAAATATCCAGTTCTTTTCTGCATGCTCATTCAGACATGAGCTATTCCAGAATTTACAGGCATCTCAAGGTAAGCTGAAAAGATAAGTGCTGCCATTTTGAAAGCAGATAGAAACTTAGCAATGTGGGGTACACTTATGAATTAGCTGATTGTGACATTAAACCAAGAGACAAAGGTTGAACAGAGAGTGTCTTAACTGGCAGGTAGGTACTGTACAGCACCTGTGCACCACCATGGCTGACATGAGCAGTCCGTTCCCACCAAAACTGGCACAGGAGTCTTGCCAAGAGTAGCAGATAGCTTATTCAACTTAGTATAAAGTTCTCCTTTTGTACGATCACCCCCACAGGCAACATGTTTCCAGAAACAGATCAAAGCGAATCCAATTTTTAAATGAAATGTATAAAACTCCCAGACTATATGGACTGTAGACTGAGCAGGCGGCCAAAGGGGTGGGAGGATGCCAAAAGATGCTGGTGCTTTTCATGGTTTGGGGCAAGCCTCTGCTGCTCACAATGTAGGTGTGTCCCAGTGCAGTGCAGCTCTCAGATACAGCCAGTGCAGGGAATGATGGTGAAACTGAAGCACAAGGTGGAGACCTGTGAGCTGACAACACTGTGCTTTTTATCCCAAGCTGTGAAGACCTGCTTCTAGGACCTAGAAGTCATGAGTTCAAATCCTTACTACTACTCACCCAGCCAGGGACACTGCATTACACAGTATGGTGGCTGAAAACCACAACCAGTCCTAACACTTACCTAAAAGTTTAGCTTCTGATCCTGCATTTGGCATCACACAGTCTGGCTAGTCAACTGATGGAAGCTGCATTAAGTAAATAGGGATGCACAGAAGAATTTTATTTTTTTACTGAGCCACAGCCTGGGAGTTATTCATTGCCCCATTTAAACTGGATTGCTTTCTCCTAACCTAGGCAAGAGCCAGCAACACAGGGAACCATGTTCTGGAAGCTGAGTTTGCCTCAAAATGCTTCTGTTCTCTTCCCTAAAGGACACTGAGCATGTTGCTAAGCTGGCACAGGATTCCATCTAGATCACAGAAGATTAGCGGTGGAAGGGACCAAACCCTTCTCAAAGCAGGACCATTTCTGACTGGGAAATCCAGGGTCTGCCACCCCAAGAAGTATTCTGCATCTGCTCCACTGCAAAACTGGAGAATTTGAGATTCAGAAATGGTTCCCATGGATGAGTCATCCTTGACTGGGCTCTTCCACTGGTGTCCACCAGAGCCAGGGAAATCAGCCCTCCAGCCCACCAGCATTTTAACTAGGGCACCCCCTCCCTGCCAAGCTCCCTGCTCCCTGCCTCTGGTGAAGCTTGCTTGGCACATGTGGGAGTGAAGGAAGCAGAAATCAGAGGTCAGTGTGCAGAGCCAGGATATGGGATATGTGCTTCCTCTGTACTGTGGAGACCCTCTGAGGGGCATGTGCCCAGCAAAGGTGCACTGAAATGCTTGCTCGAACAGGAGCAGGCAGCAAGCTCACAACTACTGGAAGTGTTTGCCTGGCTGTGATCAGTATGTCTTGAAAGAATCGGGGCTCCTGGTCCCCAGCATGCCAAGTTGCCAGGGGTGCTGTCACTACTGGGTGTATCACTGACTGCTTGAGCCACCACCTGCTGGGTGTTCTGAGGATTAACTCTTTCAGGCTATGTCTTCTCTGTCCTTGGTACTCATGCCATCACTCAAACTCTGCTGCCCACCTGCAGCACCTCTTGCAACTGCAGCATCCATTCATGGCTCTGCTCTCCATCCTTGCCACTGTTTGTGTTCCCACTTCTAGGAGTGAGCTAGCTCTTCAGTAGTGCTCAGCCATCATCCCTTTCACTACCTTGGCACCACTCACCCAGCGGTTGGTAGCGGAACCTGGGCCCATCCTCTTCACTGGGTTCCAGCCCAGGAACCCTCAGCTCAGCAGTCTGGACCTTCTCTCTCTGCCCTCTCTGCTCTGCTACTGGCTCCCCTTCCTGGCTCACCAGTTCCACAGCCTCCGCCTTTTCCTCAGAGATCAACTGCCACTTGCAGTCCCCACCCCCTCACCTCTTCCCAGCAGCCCCTTCTCCTTTCTGCTTCTAGACTTTATAGGTTCCACCTATTCCTGTCAAGCTAAGCCTCCGTAAAGAGCTGCTTAAAGAGCTATTTAGCCCACCTGGCCTGGGTAAGTGTAGGGAAGTTACCCCATCACAGGCGCCTTTTCATCCCTATGACTGCCAAAAGACTGAGAAAAATATGCTTCTGGCAACAGCTACCCCTGTCCCTCTGGCCTGGGGTGCCCGACTGCAATGCTCTGTACATAGGACAGCTGATGGGATTTCCTGGAAGCCTGGAACATACTGTCTTTGATGGTATGCCTGTGGGCAACATCAGAGAAAAATGCAGGGTGGACGATGTGGTGCAGCCTTCTGGCCTTGCCTTCTGTGCCTCTCTGGCTGGGCACATGAGTTGTTTTTCGGGGGCTGACGCTGGCCAACAGACAGGGAAATATAGTCACTTGGAGCATTATTTATTTGATACACACGCTGCAACGATCCCCTGTCCCTCTGCTTCGGTAGCTCTGGGTATAAGTAAGAAGGTGTGCTTTCCAGTTGCACATTAAATGATACAACCAACACTCATCCTCTCTCCAGAGCGACATCAGCAAGTGCAGTGAAGGGTTTTTGTTTTGAAATTTTATATGTAAGTTTGCTTTGGAATGTGGATCTCTAATAGACACCCTTCCCCTTTAGGAAATGATATTGACATGGAACATTAATATTTAAATAAAGTATTGGAGCTGAATAGCAATCTTAAATCTTCCTTTCCCACTTCTGTCATAAGTAAGCCATCAGCTCATAAATCCCACCCTCGCTAGCCAACTTTGTGTGTTGACTGAAATGGAATGATTGCTATATGTAAGTTAATGCCATCGCCTTCCATACAGAGTTGATTTTCCTCCTCTAAATTGCACAAACGAAAATAGGTTTTGTTCATGATGGAGATCCTCCTGGCAGCAGAATGACTGAAGCTGCAAAAATGCCATGGCTCAATGACAGTTCTATCTAAAACTAAAAGCTAGGATTAGTTCCATTCCTCAGTGTCCAGCTTGCAGGCAGCAGTGTTGGATGTGCTATTTTTCGGGGGGGGGGGGGGATTATTGGTGTCTCCCCACATCCACTGAGCTGTCCCTGGTTGCTGGCCACATGGTATGGCTGCACTGTTTTGCAATAGAGCGTCAGGGGACCTCCTTCCCTAGAGGACTCCCCTGGGCCCTTCCCCCAGTCTCCGCTGTCCATGCCAGCAGGCACCCAAAAACCCCCATTGCAGGTTCCATATGGTGTCCTCCCCAGCCATCCCTTGCCAGGATGGAACACGGATCTACCAACTGTAGCATATTCAGCCTGTCCTCAGCAGAGGGGCCCACTCAGCCATTTTGACCACTGGGGGCTCCCCTGCTAAACCCAAGGTTCCCCTACCCCATACCACATAAATTTGGAGCACCCCCCAATCCACACTGCCACATCCCTGGCCCCAGTGCAGCTGCCTCAGCTCTTCAAAAACATTCACTTTTCCATACAACTTAGGGCAGACACTCCCCTATAACAGCAACAGCTATTTAGGTGCAACATGGCAAAAAGCCACCCATCTCTTGTTGCTAAGAAGTGCCTGCAGTAGTGTATTTAAAACCTGGCTTCAAATCTGGGCCTCTTTCATCATCCCTTGAATTACATGGGCTTACCTGATCTCCCCAGGCAGTACCTCAGGGGACAGAGCCAGCAAGGAATCATCAGGCTTGCTAGTACCAACTCTCTTCTTGTGCTGACAGGCCTACCTAGTCTGCCTTTGTACACATGGAACCAACTCGTACTCACCATTAACCCTAGCTGGCCTTATGCTCAAGCTGTCTTTTAGTTTTCAGAGGAATGTTATGTGTTCTACAGGTCTGAGATTGGACTAGCTGCTACTGACTATATGCAGCAGATGGACATGGATGAGCTTACGCATTACACAAAAGTGTCTGCATCCTCTTTATAGCTGCCCCCAAGGACCATGACTTGTCTGGGATTTGCTCCCTAGTTCTGGGATACTGTGTAACAGATGTTGCATCTCTCTTCTGTCCCCAGGATGAAGCCCAGGCCTTCTTGACGTCATCCACTCAGCATTTCCCAATGACCTTCCACATCAGAGCACGAATCGGAGGCCTATGTACTCTGCTAAATTGATCTGATGCTGATTATTAGCTTCTCCCTCTGGCTCTTGGATTTATTCCTGGCATGGGTTCCTCAGCCATGGCAGCTTTGCAGGGCTCTTCTTCTTGACTTACAGATGTATGGATTTTGGGTCAGACAGAGGGGTTGACATTTTAAAGTGAAAGTGGGCCTTCATCCCTGCAGGCTGGGTGGAAGCTGTGTGTTGCAGCAAGCCACCGGACTCAAAATGGAATAGAAAAGCAGTTGAACACTGTATTGTCATGTAAGCAAACAGCAGGCCTACAACATGCCTTTGATCAAATGACATTATTTATGAAAAAGTGTCAGCTTTCTAGTCAATTTCATTTTTCATAGAAAAAACAACACTCAAAAACTGAAAAAAAGTCATTTTTTGGTCAAAAACCAAAATATCTTTATTCTGAATCAATGCCACAGGGCATCACGGGATTTATAGTTTGTGTGCTTCATGCTTCCGTTCTTCTCTATGGGTTGGCAGGCTTACATGGACTTCATCTCTCAAAAACAATGAGAGTCCTGTGGCACCTTATAGACCAGGGGTAGCCAAACTTACAGAACTCAAGAGCCACACAAGTCAATTATTAAACCTTCAAGAGCCGCACTGAGGCATATAACCACATTTTTACCCACTCCAAAATTACTAAGCTTAAAATTCATTGTGCACTTCAATTTTATCATAAAAATGGGTAAATATTGATCCACTAATGTCAGATTCTAATAATTATTTAAGATTACCATGAAACTAAGCCTATACAGTAAAAATTTAGCTGTTGCTAGCTGTAGAACACTACAGGCTTGTGGCAAGTTTTTTTTTAAATCTGGGCAGTAACTTGTCAGTGCAGCAGGTAAAAGCTTTCTGAGATGTTCATCTCTAAGTATTGCACAGTGTTTTGAATTTCATTGTGGAATATGATGCTTCACAGCAGTACATTGTGCCAAAAATTAAAAGTAATCTATGTTCAGTTTTATACTTTTCTCCTTTATATTTTCATTTCTTAGTATTCCACATCATGTTTAGGACTTGTAAAACATGATTTTATTTTAACAACAAGTAAGCTGCATTAGGGCCTATGAGAAAATCTAAATATGCTATGGCTTCTCTGACCATGTCACACTTCTCTCCCCCACCCCCCATTGCCACTTCCCTGCCATCTCTTGCCACGCTGCTGCTTCTCTGCTCTCCCCAACTATGCCATATTTCTGCCTCCAACCCCATCCCAGCACCTACCATGCCCCCACTTCCCTGCCAATATTTCTGCCAGTAAACTTGTTCACTAAAATACTCATGGACAGTAAAGACAAAAGATCTGAGGACTCAGACACAATTAATTTTAAAATTACAGTTATAGTAAGGGAAAATACTGCTCTGATCTGAATCCTGTGAAGAGATGCACACAGGGACACCTTTTCAACTGTTCAGAATCACAATAGATCAATGAGAATTTATGGGGACAGAAGGTGCAAGATCAGAGCCTGTTTCAGTAAGTGCTTTGGAGTCCATGCACAAAAGATACTATGGAAAAAAATCCCATTGAGTTTATTCAGTTTGGGGTTATGCCCTGTATAAATTCTAAATATCAATATTTGATTTTTATAATACAAAGTAAAATCTTTATTGGTGAGAGATTTTTTTCAGAAAGTTTACAACACAATTTTCTGTCCTCAGCCCTTCACAATTACTCTCATCTAATGGGCTCAGATACCCATAGGCTGTATTCACACAGCACTTTTGTTTCGAAACAACCCCGTTGTTTCGAAACAAAAAAAAAAAACATGTTCACATGACGCACGGTTGTTTTGAAACAAGGGGAAGCCCTTGTTTCGAAACAACTGTGTTGTTTCGAAACAAGTTAAACCCCATTTGAGGTTGAAACAAACTTGTTTTGAAACCCTTGTTTCGAAACAAGGCGTGTGAACATGTTGTTTCGGAACAAAGTGTTCCGAAACAACATTGGATCCTCAGCACCCTGGCCAGGAAACCCTCAGGACCTTGGCTAGCATGCTGAGCACTGTCCCTCAGCCCCAGAAAGGGGATTGCAGCCCCACAAAGGGGGCTGCAGCCTCCGGCGGGGTGCGGAGCGGTGAAGCCCTGCCAGGTGGCTCAGCAGGCAACCCAGGCTGCCCCCCCAACACCCCCAGCGGGTTGGGGGCGTTGGGCTCAGCCCACAGCCCGTGCTGCCCCCCCGACACCCCCGACCTGCGGGCAGTGTTGGGGGCAGCTCTGGCGGGGGGCTGAGCCACCCCGCAGTGGCTCATCCCCCCGCCAGTGGCTGCAGCCCCCTTTCTGGGGTTGTAGCCCCCTTTCTGGGCTGCAGGGTGAGCCACAGCAGCAGCTCACCCCCAGGGGGCTGCAGCCCCCTGCAGCGGAAACGAAATAGCAAGTTCGCAGTGCGAACCTGCTATTTCGTTTCCCGCGTTTTTCCTTATTTTGAATTAACATTTTGTTAATTCGAAATAAGGTATTTCGAAATAAGGTGTTATTTCAAAACAAGTTGTTTCGAGACAACTTGTTTCGAAATAACCATCTGTGTGCGAATACAGCCATAGAGTCATTCATGAAGACTGCACTGAAATATAAATGGATTTTGACTACTGGTATGTTGAATGCTATTGAATCAGTAGAAGTATACTGCTGCTATTGAACTTTGTAGTGAATGTAAATTATCTTGGTAATTGACTTAGTTGTATTAATTAAAATTTTCGTATAAAATAAATGCGCTAGCAGTTCCTTCTGCAAACAGATGACATACTGATGTCTCAGGCACACTTGTTGAATGGATTTTAGAAATTATTTTTTTAAGCTAGTTTTCAGTAGTGGTGGTCTATCTTAAGTCTAAATCATTTTGCATGCTGAAAATGAACCATGATCCATAATAAATACTTGTAGCATTCTGTAAATAGAGGGGTTTTTTTAATAACCTTTTGACAGTAGTCAGTGGTTTTGGATGTAACACTTGTGTCAATTTTCAGTCATTTCTGATGATTCTTATTTAATTTTCAAAATAGAAATACAAGAGAAATAATTTTGCATTATATTACAATATCTGGAAATGCCAGGTGATTTTTAAAAAAGAAAATTAATTTACAATTGCTTTTCAGGTTTAAATTTCTAATTATCATCACTTATCCGTAGTTCATTGTAGACTTGTTCTTGATCAATTTATGTTGCCAGTTTTAAAAATATTAACCCAGAAAACAATATCAAAAATTAAAAGTATTTAAAAAATCATGCACTGGTATAATTAAAGACTGTATCATTATGCACACAGACAAGGAGGGTAGAATTAATATTGTGTGGGTAACCTGTAGAATCTGGCAGTTACATGCTCTCAGTGCTTCTCTTTCCCTGCTGGCTCTCACAATGCTGTCCCTCCCCTCCTGGCTCTCACCACGCTGCTTTTTCCTGCAGCTCTCACAACACTGCTCCTCTGCTGCCAGCTATCACCCTGCCGCTGCCTCTCTGCTGTCCCTGACCACTGCAAATTTCTCACCCCTGGCTCCTGCCATGCCACCCTTCCCTCCTTGCTCTCCCGAGAGCCTCAATTTTTCTTTAAAGAGCTGCATATGGCTCGCGAGCCGCAGTTTGGCCACATCTGTTATAGACTAACAGATTTCTTCAGGCATGAGCTTTCATGATCTCCAACCCACTTCATTAGATGCATGAAGTGGGAGAGGTATATATACACATGCCAGAGTGGAGGAAGGCAAATGTTAGCAGTTTCATGCTGAAGTCTGTTTTTTGAAGAGAGTTGGAGCTAATCTGCAAGTTCAACACAATCAGACTGGATCTGAACAGGGACTTGGAATGGCTAACACATTACAAAAAGTGATGGATCTGTTCACACATTCTCTCCCTTTGATCAACTGGTGTGAATGGGCCCCATGTGCTCTCTGAACTGACTTTGCTAACACTTGCCCTCTTCCACTCTGGCATGTGTATATATACCTCTCAATGGTAGTTTCCACTTCATGCATCTGACAAAGTGGGTTGGAGCCCATGACAGCCTATGCCCAAACAAATCTGTTAGTCTATAAGGTGCCACAGGACTCTTTTTTTGTTGTACACAGACTAACATGTTTACCCCTCTGGAAATTTCATGTCCCAAGCTGCACTGTGGTCACAACACATGACTGCCCCTCACCAAGAGGCCTGGGAGTATGATCCATAGAAGAAAAACTGCAGCTAAACTCAAACTCCCATGAAACATTGCAGCAGTATTTCCACATCAAATTATTTTGGATTTTGGCCAAGACATTCTGGGGTTTGATTGCTTGCTGAAAACAAAATCTTCAGTGGAAAAGATCCCCACTTTCTGACCAGCCCAAATCTTAATAGGTTTGTTAGTACAATGGTATAGATCCAAACCTGCCCCTCTGCCAACTTGTGCTGTTGTCTCTATCTGTGGTGAAGTGGGTGGCAAAATACTTTCCTTTTGTTTTGGTAGCATCTCAAGGCTGCTCTGCCCAGCTATAAAAGGCTGCACAAGGTCTTGAGGAATGAAGTCTCTAGTATCTACTTGAACAAAGCTTCAGCTGAGTTCAGTGAGTGTCACAGGCGTTGCTGCCATCGGGCCCACAGGGCTGATTCCCTGCATCACCTCCCTACACTGCAGTGGTGGAGTTGAAAGCGGTGGGACTCCATCTGGTAGTAGGCAGTTCCATCTCTCCTGTTGCAGGCAAGAGTTATTGGCTTTCGTACCAGTTTTAAATTTGCAATGGGTGCAGCTCAGGGACTGAGTGTGGGCACATGTGACCTGGTTACCTGAACAGAGTCTGGTGCATAATACACTGGAGGAGAAGCCAATACCTTCTTTAAACTCTAAGCAAGAGTTTATTTGCTAAGCAAGAGAAGTGTCCAGCCTCTAGGCCTTGCTTACAATTGTAAGGAGATTGGCTATGTTTGACTGCATTAAACACATGGAAGAAGGGACCTAAGAGAAGTGCAGGGCAACTGTTGTATTTGACCAGGAAGCTTTAAATAGCATCTGCAGCCAAACACCTCCACGGGTATCAACACCCTGGCTTCCATTTCAAAAAGTTTAACTCCTTTTGGAACCTCATGCCTTCCCAAATAAGGACTATTGTACTGTGTCCCCTTGTCATATTTTTCAGAGTACATATGGGCAAAAATGAATGGACCAATCACATCTGGACCAGGAGAGAAGCAACAAAATAGAAGGGTGACTTGTGCATGGGTTTTAATGCAATGGATGTTTTGGTGTCATACTCTGTCTGCTGCTCAAAGCAAAGTACAAAAGAGCAGTCACTGTCATTTAAGAAGGTCACCTTGACTTTGGGTAGTGACCTTTTGCCAAAGGATGGGCGGAAATGGAGATACTGCCAGCTTTTTGAAACCCACAGGTTTCTCGTCAATAGTAAGTGTGTTTATGCACACACCTTAAGGGATTCTCACCAGCTCTGTTGGGATGTCTCTTCCTCAATAACCCTCCTTCGGAGCAGTCCTCTTGGATCTGACAACATCCATCAGTGAATGATTTTGAATGATGCTGTAGCTTGGTTTCCCAAAATACCCTTCTCAAGTGCCCTCAGATCACAGCAGCCGCATCACTAGTGCTATTACAACGAGTCAGGAGGGAGCAAAAATAAGGTCAGTAGCTGAGACACATTAAACCACATTACCGACATTTTCCAAGCTTGATCATGACTTGTGGCCAGTGTTTAAAAGGGGCCATTTTTACAGACCCATTCTTGGTTTCCCTGCCCAGCCAGTTTCCATTGGTCAGTTGTGCCCTCTGGGCATGGCATGTGACATTCCACACCACCCTAGTTCAGGGTCTTCTCCTTTGCAGATACAACTTGCCATAAGAGAATGTGGCTGGCGGATTTCATCAGAACAAGTGTCTACAAGACATTGTGCAGGAGCCACCAGCCCTGATCAGCAATCTGACAGATATGAACCCAGGTCCAGGGTCAATGAGTGTAAATATTGAGCAAGTCCACTGACTTCTTCTAGGTTCACATTAGCTAAACTGGTTCCAGAGATGAAAACAGCTCCTACGATTTTACACTCTGTGCTACCTAACAGCCCTCCACCAAAAACACCACCATGCTGAGACAGTAGAGACCTGCAGCACAGAGTATCCATGACAACACTGCATGGTTTTCTTCCAGGCACCTAAGAGCTTCACAAGGTAACCACTGATCTGGTGCAGCCAAGTTAATTGCAGATTGGGTATGGTCCCCTCCTCTTCTTAAGGGTGATCTTCAGACTACAGTGTGTGGGGGCTTCCTCTCTGAGGCAGGTAACGTGACCAAAAAGGGCCAGCAGGTGGTGGCAAACAATTATTTCAGTCCCTCAGGACCAGTTCTAGGTGATGCATCCCTTTTACCGATGAAGGCTTGCGAACAGGGGCCTGCAATCAGGGGAGTTTGCGAGGGAAGGAGTTGGTGCCAGGTGTGTCCAATTGAAGTAACCTGAGGAGTGGGTGGGCGCAAGCCCACCCACTTCTAAAACCCATCCCCCAGCCTAAGGGGAAGTGGCAAAAGGCAGGGCTTCAAAAAAGTCCGGGGGACAACGAAAGAGAAAACAG
>VOCP01052720.1:0-12276 GCA_007922195.1 Podocnemis expansa
CCCCCCTTTGCAGGCACTGGCGGGGTTCAGCGCTGGGCTGCGCTGAACCCTGCAGGTGCCCGCAGCCCCCCTTTGCAGGCATCGGCGGGGTTCAGCACTGGGCAGCGCTGCAGCCCACCGGTGCCCGCAGCCCGGCTCTGCAGGCACCGGTGGGGAGCAGCGCTGGGCAGCGCTGAACCCCATCGGTGCCTGCAGCCCCCAGAGGAAGCGAAATAGCAGGTTCACAGTGTGAACCTGCTATTTCGTTTCCCGCTTTCTCTCTTATTTCGAAATAACATTTTGCTAATTCGAAGTATGTTATTTCGAAATAAGGTGTTATTTCGAAACAAGTTGTTTCGACACAACTTGTTTCGAAATAACCCTGTGTGTGTGAACACAGCCAATATTACCACTTGGTTCAGAGCGCAATTTACAGCCAGAGTTGCCAAAAGGAGTTTCCCTGGTGTGTAATGGCAGTCTTTGTTTCCTATTCCACCCTCAGTAGTCTCCAGCCCTGCTGCTATTTACTTTTGCATTATTGCTTCTTTACTTAAGGGCATTTCCTGATGTTGGCCATGACTCCTTTACTGATACCACCAGTGCTATAGTAAAAGGAGAGCTACGGATGATGTTTCCTGAGTGCATTGCATTCAGGAGCACAACTTCAGAGTCTCATCTGGACACAACTCAGACATCAGGAATGCTAGCATTTCCACCCAGCTGGGCATCCTGCAACAAAGGTGATAGTTGCAATGCTTCACCAAAACCCTTTCAAAACAGACTCCAACGTGAAACTGCAGAGGTGAAATTCATATGCAAACTAGATACTTGCACAGTGGGTTTCAATAGAAAATCTTGGCTAAATCATTGCAAAATGGAATTTCCTCTCAGTTACCCTCTCAGCTCTTGCTTACAGCTCTTGCCTCCCTCTTCCACACTGTTTGAATTAAAGTAGCTTTACTTTGCAGAGATAAACTAGCAATTTATCCCTCTGGATCTGACCCACCTTTCTTTGTATCTATATATTTTCAGCTAACATGCTCTATTTTCCATTTCATGCATCTGACAAAGTGGGATTGTGCCCATGAAAGCTCATGTGATAAATAAGTCTGTTACTCTTTAAAGGTGCCACAGGACTCCTTCTTTGTTTTGGTGAACTAGACTACCATGATTACCCCTCTGAATCTCATTTGAGGGACACCTAAGGCACCACCAGAATTACACCTTTTGAGCATGCATTAGAATGCCTTTCAGGGCCCATATTCCTTAGGGATAAATAGAAATCATAGTTAAGTTATAAAATTGTAGCATCCATTATGTTACAGTATAATCAATGGATCTGTTAGACGGCATCCATAGGAGGAGAGATGAGAAAGATTAGGGCTGTTCATCTTAGCAAACAGATGACTAAGGGGTTATTATAGAGGTCTATAAAATCATGAATGGGGTGGAGAACGTCAGTAAGGAATGGTTATTTATCCCTTCACATAACACAAGAACCAGGGATCACTCAATGAAATTAACAGGTAGCTGGTTTAATACAAACAAGAAATTATACCATTTCACACAACCATAACTAGCCCGTGGAACTCACTGCTGGAGGATATTGTGATGGCCAGAACTATACTGTGTTCAAAAAAGAGCTGGATAAATTCATGGAGAATAGGTCACTCAGTATCTGTTACTCAAGAAGGTCAGGGGTGTGACTCTTAATTTTTGACTACTGGTTGCCAGGTGTGGAAGACAGCTGGCTCATTCCATAATTTCTCTGTTCTGTAAACGACACCTGAAGCTCTGGTTTAGGCCATTGTTAGAGACAGGCTACCAGGCAAGATGAACCATAGTTTGACCCAGTATGGCATCTCTTATGTTCTTACAAAGTTCCAAAGGGGCAACTGTGTTAGTCTAGTTCAGCAAAAGAACTAGAGTCCTGTGGCACTTAAAGACTAAAAATAAATAAATAAATAGTCTTTAAGTGCCACAGGACTGCTTGCTTCTTCTGTACTTACAAGAGATGCTATGGTGCACTCTAGAGATGATGGCACTTTGGTGATGGTCAGAATATGTAGCTTAGATCACATTCATCAGGGGCACCTGAGACATTCTAAGTTAGAGTTAATGGATTATCTGTTTTTATAGACAACAAAAGCTATTTGGGAGAAGGAAGAGCTTACTTAGAAATATGACTAGCTTTTTGTGTGTGATACATCAATTTTAAGCTGGGGTCGCCCTGAGAAACCCATTGAAATCAGTGGCGTTACACCAGCGCCAGCTAGGGAGATGCAGTGGGGAATATGGCCATATATATCTATAGTAGTTAAGAACAAATCCTCTTTTTTGCTTATATGCTGCAGCTTGTTTTTAAAGCACAACATTGTGCTTTCTTGCATTTTTGTTGCTCCAAAATGCCAGTTGGTGGTTAGATTTAAGATTAAATCATTTTTCCATTAAATGTGATGGCTTTTAGCCTTTTGGATTTACATGGCCTTGGTGTGTGGTGTGTGTTATTTGACATCTGTTGATGCTAAAACTTTTTGCTCTTTTTGAGCCCTTTCTATCCAGGAATTTCAAAGTGCTTTTCCAACAATTAATTAAAACTCTCAACCTCCTCCTTTCCTATCAGGTAGCTTAAGTTGGGGGTATTGAGGCAAATGAGGACACTGGGACACAGAGAGGTTAAAAGAGGGCCTGAGCTTTTGATAAGCTAAGGGGTTATGCACCTTTAGCTCCCCAACTCAGCACCTTTCAAAGCTGCATTTGAGTATCTTTCCTGGACTCAGTGGCAAGGTGCGTCTCAGCAACCAGATCCCCATTCTAACTGTGTGTACGCTTCTTTCCCCATGAGTGGTAGCATGTTACACAGCTGCTATTTAATATGAACAATAGCAATGCATATTTTAAAGCCAACCAATCGACTAGTTCCCTGAATCTTTTAAAAATAAGATTTGCTCCCATTGTTCATTGTGTGTCATGTTTTCATGCCAGAAAGAGGCTATCTCAGTTAGGAACTAAACCTATGAACATGGAAGCCTATTGCATAAAGGAAGCACTGACAGACCCTTAGCCACAGTTGCAGAAGCTGCTCTCTGACAATAATGCCTGTCGTTCAATCAAGTAAGAGGGACATTTGACTCCAGAAATGAGTCAAATGCGAAATGTAAGTTCAACCCTCAACAGAGTCCACGGTATTAATGCAACTTGACATCTGATCAAACGACCATGGACATTTGACTCCTGAGATGAGTTAGGTATCTATTGTGTCTAATAAAGTTAGCAGAGCATCATTCTTCACCCTTGTCAGTTTTCTTTTTTTGGAAACAAAGAGAAAGGGCTAAATAATGGAAACTCCAGAGGAATGTACAGGTTACCAAAGATCCAGTGTATTGTGCAAACTAAGACAGAAGTGGGACTATGCTTAAAAATGAATGGAGAAACTAGCCTAACAACATGAATGCTTGTCAAGGCAAAGGTTAAGAAATTCAAAATGTAATCTGATATCTGTATAAGGCTGGTTTGTTTGGTATTAATGGTGTTTTGCACTTACAGTGAGAAAGTAAATGTCTTTTACAAACATTAATTAACCAAACCTCGTAACACCCTGTAAAAGCAGATATTATGTCCGTATTCTAGATGAGTAAACAGAGAATAACTTGCCTAGCAGTAAAACAAACAAGGAGTCCTGTGGCATTTTAAAGACTAACAAATTTATTTATTTATCACATGAGCTTTTGTGAGAGAAAATCCCACTCCATCAGCTTCTTATGCACAGTAATCAGAGCCATATAGTCTAATCTGTAGAGGGATTCATTATGTTCCAATGCAGATTGACAGAAAGGGGCTCTTCAAACATCTACAGGAGATGGTTAAAGCTGTTTGACAGGGATGGTTCTTTTTTTCTCCTCCTTCTATGAGTGAAACAGATTAAAATTTCAGAAATTTTGCTGTGTTTGTAGTTGAAACAGTATGGCCAAATTTTCTTTTTCCGCCTTGTCTTTACCTGGTGGGTAACTGGGCATTGGATGGTAAGGGTGTTTTAAACACGAAAGGTTTGAAAGATTGGTATAGAATAACCCAATCACAGATCCAAAATGTAATAATACTGTAAAGCAGGACCAGTATGCCAGCACTATGATGCTATAAAATATCATTATTGTGAATATTGAGGCATTTCTATACAGGGTTTATACCAGTTTCACAGCACCAGTTCCTACACCAAGTGTGTTGGCACAACCCTTAGTGTGGGTCCAGTTACACAGCTCTAAAGATATTTATATCCAGATAGTTTAAAAAGTGATACCAACATGAGCATTTTTTTTTTTTTTTTTTTACTGGTGTGTCCGCACCCACTCTAGGGCTTATGCTGTTTCAAATGATTCATTTTAGAAACCATTATAGCTAAATTGGTACCCAAACTCTGCGTGCATAGGCCCCAGTGTTCACAATGATACTATTTTATTGCATTGCTGAATGAGCCATTCTTGCTGCTTCCTAACATAAAAACCGTAAAAGCTTAGATGATAAGGCCTGCATGTGTCCCTTTGTATAAAAGAAATTGCACAGTGAAATCTGGTTTGGGTGTGCGAGATTTCTGGAAGCGCACCACAATTTTGCTAACTCATGCACAGATTAGGTGCAAACTGCTAAAAATCTGGGGCAGGGTGAAAATACATTAGTTCAAAATATAAGATGCTTTCCATCAGAAGACACTTGATTTCACAAAGCTACCCATTTTTTTTTCTTTTATAAAGCACTTAGTATGTTACTATTTGGGCTAAATGAATCATTGGTGTATGCTTGAATAACTTATTCAAAGTCAATAAACTTGCATGCATTTATGTCAACAGTAAGCAAATTTGGCCCTCAATGAATCTGTTTACATGCACAAGCATGTCTTTAAAATAAAGACCAGAATTTCATCTCTTTTAGTGTAAACGAGGAGTGAATAAATTCAATGGAGAGCTGTCATAGTTGACAGTAGAATCATGCATATGATATAGTGTATGTTTGTGTGTGTATATATTCATAGCGTGACTGTGTATAAATCAACATTTATCTTCTGTGTCTATTTATCTTCAAACATCTTTAAAATTTGTTCTGTATTAGTCAGCTCCCTGATCTTGTAGGGGTCAAATGGTCAGGGTTGTTTGATCAGATGTCAAGATGCATCACTGCCATAGCCTCTGTTGGGTGTTGAATTACAACTTGTATTTGACGCATTTCTGGGGTCAAAACGTCCCTTTTATTTGATCAAATGACAAAAACTGTATCATTTGTATATATCCCTGAGCCATATGGGTGTGAGTGCTGCTCTAATGTGTTTTATAAAGGCACAGCTGTCTTAGTGACTTATTTAAAATGGGAATTTGAAGTAGTGTTCTTGCCATTTAATGTCCTCATTCGGGGTTACACTGCATTTATCAAATAATAAATAACATTGAGAAGACTCATTTTAACATAACAATAGTTATGCTACTTATGAAGAATTGGCCATTATGGTAAAACTGAGTTTGGTAAATGAGCTATAATGTAAAAGTAAATAATAGCATAATTAGAGACTAATGAGGATGCCAAGAACTTCCTTACACGTGGCTGGTATTACAGGCTAAGCAAAAATTGTTTTGGCAAACCTAAGTTATACGATGTGCTGTAAAACTTGGTGCTGATATTGGTGGGTGCACTTCGTTCCCTCCCTCTAAAGATCCAGTCTCAACTAAATTGCAGCAGAACAGAAACAGAAGTGTCAGAGGTTAAAAAAAAAAAAAACTGGACAGGGGACTGGTGTATACAGTGCGCCCACCTCACACCAAATACTCAAGGCTTGTTCAGAGGGCTCTGCCGTGTGGACTGTGGGGGTAAGAGTTGCAGTGCACATGATGTTGTGCTGTAACTGCCCAGTACAGACCCAACTATTGCAAACTAGGGACCTCTTAGTTCATAGTAGCAACGTTTCCGTGGGATGGTTCTAATACAACACTAACTCTCGTCCTGATAGTCTGCACAAGAGGGCTTTTAGACATACACTTACGGCATGAATCATGCAAGAACACTGACCCTAAATGCATTCAGAACCACCATCAACATCATAACATCACAGTAACGTTAGGAGAGAAAATGTAAAGCATCACAACAGGAGGAAAACCAGGAGCTTTGACATATCTGTGCTCTTAATGAAGAGGCAGGAATACAATTGCTCCCACGCACACACATGCTTCCTCCTTTCCCCAAAATAGGAAGCTTGTCAGACAAGGATCCAGGTATCAAAAGAGAAGGGAAATAGGCACTTCAGTCAGTGTGGCTTAACTGATGAGCTGCACCTGTGGCTGATTGTTGCCACGTGAAAAGTGGGGAGGAGTCTCCATTGATTGCAGTGAAGACTGGTGGAGAGAGAGAAAGAAAGAGAAGGAGGGAAGAGAAATCAAAACAAAAGTGGAAGGGTCAAACTCTGCTCTTGCTTTATAGACCTCTTCTTCCTCTCCACAGACTTGTTTCTTCCTCCATTTCTTCCCCACTTGCTGCTGTTTCTCTTTTTCATCCTGTATATAAGAGAAGGGGGGCCCAGATCTACCTGCCTATGGCTTGCTGTCTCAGTGCCTAACCAGCTACCCACACATGCTACTGGCTCTGTCGGATGCTTCTCTTTAAGATTAGAGCTCCCATTACCTCAGTTTGCCAAGGATCTGCTGTTATACAGCTGCTCCTCTGGCAAGGCTGTTCTTCTTCAGTGTGATTATTTGACATTCCCAGCTGGCAGCTGTCCCCCATTTGGCCATCACTGCTGCCCTGCCTCTCTTGCCTGCATCGATCAGTTATTCAGGGTTTCTTCCAGTACTTGGGGTGGATGCTGTGTGATAGTGTTAAGGATCTGTATGAATAACCAGCATCAGGGGTACTGAGTTTGTCACTACTCCATTTTCCAACCTGAAAGTCAAGGGCATTGGAGAAGCGGTCAGGATGAATATTGTTCCTTAGCCTAAGAATTTGGAAATGGGTTGACTCAGAGACTCCCTTGCAGTGTAGCTGACTGACTTGATACAGTAACTGCAGATTAGCCATCGGAGGTAGGGCATGAGTGAGCTTTTGCTTTGACTCTGTGAGTGCATGGGGGGAGAGTTGTGTAAACCAAGACTCCAGAGGGCAATGAGGGCACATTGGGTGAAGGGCAGAAGGAGAGAGGCCATTGGCTGTCACTCCTGTTAAATTGTTTAGGTGGGAGAACATCAGCCTTGGGTTCTGTGCGTTTTTATGTGGACACTGGGCACTGGTCCTGGTTGGCTTCTGGGACAAGGAGGGGAAGAGAAATCCTGAGCCAGCATGTGGTGAAGGAAGGACAGACCCTGCCCACTAGTCTTGTTTGGTTCAATGGGCTAGACAGGGGCATCCTCCAGTGTCACAAAAAGAGTGAAACGGTCAAAGGAGGATTTGACCATGCATTGCTTGCGATGGTGCAATCTCAAACCCATCTGAGGGAAGGGGAAAGGAGGGTCTTTTTAACAATGGAAGAAGAAATACAATAAAAACAGGGAGGATGATCCATGTGGGAGTGGGTCCGCTGAGCAGCCAGATAGACACAGCAGTGCTGCAGCTGGACAATGAAATAGCAGTGGCTGCACCTGTCAAGACAAGCTGCAAGCAGCAGAGATTTCCCAAATCCTGCGGTTTCAGCTTCAAGTGTTCACTGTTACCTTCCTTCCTTATTGTCACATGTTCTTGGGTTGTTTTAATACCCTCAGGTATGTCCACACACACTGTTTAAATTGAAATAATGCTGGCTATTTCAATTTAAAAAATGGTAGGTCCACACGACATTCCCTTACTTCGAAATGAGGTGCTCCCTCATTTCGATATAAGGAAAGTTATATCGATATAATAAAACCTAGTATTAGATCGATATGACAGTTAAATTGAAATTGTTATTTCGAAATAACACAGTGCGGACGTGTTATTTCAATTTAACTGTTAAATCGATTTAACATTTTTTACCCTTCTCCTTCCCAGGTGCTTCCCTTTTTCTATATATTGGGTGTGGGCATGGCCCAATGAGGGGGTCATGTTGCCACACCTCCTATGGTGCCCCTCTCCTGAATCGAAATAGCAAGTCCTGTGTCTGAACATGCTATTTTGATTTGGGTTTTTTGGTGTGGACCTGTTAAATTGATTTAATTTATATCGATTTAATAATTTTTATATCGATTTTATTAAATAGATATAAGCAAAATCAATTTAACCATGTATGTGTGGACGTAGCCCTCCGGTTTCTGAACATGACTAAATCTAAGGGTCAGACTCACAAATAGAGTTTCAAATCCTTACATGCCTGCCAGGGTACATCCCCAGAAATACCAGAGAGACAAGGTGGATGAGGTAAGATCTTTTCTTGGACTGGGAACAACACAACTATGGCTACACTGCACCCAGAAAATACCAGCAGTCTATTTACTATTGGTATGTATATTGATCAGTGCAGGTAAGTTGAATTCAGTAACCTTGCCAAAGCTTCAGTGCTGACTCAGAGCAGGGGTTTCCTCCAGCATTTTCAGTATTAGGTTGCCCACAGATGAGGCTGCTTATTTTATAGAATTGTTGAAAGAAAGGAGGAGCCTCTGTGCATGTGTGAGTGACGGCTGTACTTCCAGAGGGGTAGCCCTGTTAGTCTAGTTCAGAAAAACAAACGAGGATTCATGTAAAACAAAGAAGGAGTCCTATAGCACTTAAAAGACTAAGGCTATGTCCACACATACATCATTGTTTCAAAATAAATTATTTCAAAATAAAGTCCTTATTTTGAAATAAGTTAATTCAAATTAAGAAAATGTCCATTTGAATTAAGGGAAAGCCTGCTTTTGAAACAGCTGTTACTTCAAAATGGTTATTTCGAAATAAGGCCATTTGGACATGTTGTTTCGAAACAGTTGTTTCGAAACAATGGTGTTGTTTCGAAACAACATGTCCAAACGGCGTTATTTCAAAATAACCATTTTGAAATAACAGCCGTTTCTAAATGAATTGGGTTTAAGCTGTTTCGAAATGAGGGTTCTTATTTCAAAATGACAGAGCCCATCATTTCGAAATAAGAAAACGTTGTGTGGACCTAATTGTTTTTATTTTGAAATAACTAGTGTTCTTCGTCGAGCAGTGTTCTTGACTGCTCCACCGTAGGCTCCACCGTAGGTTTTCTGTGCGGCACCGCACCCCAGTCCGGAGATTTTTGAAGAGCAGTGGCTCCCTCAGCGGGGAGAGACGGAGACGACAGGGATAGGCTGGAGCGCTTCCCGCCTTGCTGACGTCATCTGTGTCTCTCCCCGCTGCCCCTCCAGTTCCCTCATACCGCCTCCGACTCCAGACGGAGTCCGCGGTGGCTCCTGTACTTCACCTGAAGAAAAAAAAAAGAATAAATACAACTAAACAATGACTGAACAAACTTTGATTCATGCAGCCAAGCTGCAAACCCCACCGGGGTTTAAACATTGCGCTTCTTGCAACGAAGTGATGCCGGCATCCGATGGGCACTTAGACTGTATTAAGTGCCTGGGAGAAGGTCACCTCTCCCAGAGATGCCAACATTGTAAAAATCTAACTGCCAGGGCTCGCAAGGACCGGGAGCGGAAACTCAAGCTCCTATTGCTGGAAGGGGCTCTCCGTCCCACATCGGACCCGGGCGCCTCTCCTCAGTCTTCTGAGGGAGCGCGAAAACACCCGGCATCAACGCCCTCTCCAGCCCCCTCTAAGCGAGGGAAAACTTCTGAAGCTACGGCTAGGGAGCTGTTGAAGGGTCCTCCGCAGGGCATGGCAACCCTCACAGCCAGCAAATTCCAAACTTGCAAAGCCGAACCACGTGCACTCTCTAAAAGCCGTGCCAGTTCCAACGGCGCCGACAGCTTCCCCGGCGCGGACCCCGGTTCCACAAGCGGCGGCACCGCTCTTACACCTGTCAAGCGTACCGACCGCTCTGACAGCACCGGGCACAGCAACTCATTTTCTCCCGGCACTGGCTCCTTTTCCCGTACCGCTGCCGGTTCCGACAACACAGCCAGATGCTGCACCTAATACTGGCTGTCAGTCACAGCCTGGTGAACAAGTGCACCTTAAACATAAAAGGAAAGTAAAACATATTCAGACCAGGGAAGTCCTCACTATTCATTCCACTCCTGGGTCTCCTCTGTTTGGCTCGGACACTTCCCATTCGAGCCCACCTTCAACTCCGGGCTCCTCCTGTCACTCGCCTTCTCCTGCATCTTCGAGCCCCACGTCACCAGAACGGGCGGATCCGAAGATTCAACAGCCTCTGGTCCACAATCCAGCACCAGCTCTCACATGGCCTATTATTTTTACCCTCCCGTACCAGGGATGCCTTTTAATAGCTGGCCAAACAGTACCACTCCAGCACCTGCAATGTACCCTTATCTTTTACCACAAACTACTCCTACCCCGCAACAACATCAACCACACCCTGCGGGGTCTACGGCTCCTTCATCCTCGTGTGATTACCCCGAGGATCCAGATGCCCTTACTTCTGACAACAAAACCGATGACTTGAGACAATTCCGTGAGCTTTTCAAACGAGCCACAGAAGTTATGGATATTTCACTAGACTCCCATCCTGAGAGTCAACACAAGTTATATAAAATTCTGCAAACATCTGGACATTGTAAACTGGCCCTCCCGATGGACACCAGTATTATGGAGCCCGCATCTACGCTGTGGCAAACGCCAGCATCCAACCTCCCTTCTAACAAGAGGGCAGACAAAAAGTATTTCATCTCCTCTGCGAACAACGAATTTCTTTTTTCGCACCCCTCACCAAACTCCTTAGTGGTGGAGGCAGCCAACCAACGAACCAAACAAACCTACTCTAGATCTGCCCCCACAAACAGGGATGACAAGAAACTTGACGTACTTGGTAAGAAGGCCTATACCTCCACGGCCCTACAACTTCGAATAGCCAATTATACGGCACTACTTTCCAACTATGATTACCACCTATACGAGAAGCTTAAGGACTTCACAGATGACATCCCACATGACAAACGGGACCAGTATCATTCATTAATTTCAGAAGGTTACCTGGTAGCAAGGACAGCCTTGCAAGGTTCTTTAGACGCAGCAGACGCTGCCGCCAGGTCGCTTGGTACGGCAGTTGTCATGAGACGGGCTTCCTGGCTCCATTCGGCTGAGTTACCCAGGCAGCTGCAACACACAACTGAGGATCTTCCGTTTGAAGAAGATAAACTATTTGCCAAGAAAACAGACGAGATAATGCACGGCTTAAAGGACTCTCGTGCCACACTGCACACACTGGACATTTACACCCATTCTCTTCCAAACAAACGTTCCCATAAAGCCCAAATATACAACTCCAGGCCTCCTCAATATCAATTTAACCGCCGCTCCGAGACCTACAGATCGAAACCTCGTCAACCTCGCAGGAAATTAAACAACCAACCTATCCACATGTCTCAACCCTCAAAGTCGACACAACACTTTTGACGTTCCCATCGAGAGAGCTGCCAACCATATTGTAACACATCAAATCCAGTCACCACCTCGTCATCTTATTTTTATGCGCAGACTACAACCCTTCGTCCAACAATGGCGCAGAATAACATCGGACAAATGGGTGTTAGAAATTGTTCAATGGGGCTATTCCATACCGTTCACTACATGCCCCAAATCCCAATACCCCCACCCGTCCCTTTTCAGGGACCCCACCCATGTACAACTTCTTCAAGAAGAGGTCAGACACCTTCTCTACATCGGAGCGATCGGAGAAGTTCCCAACCATCAACGGGGAACCGGTTGTTACTCCCCATATTTTCTCACAAAGAAAAGAACGGGAGGGTGGAGACCAATCTTGGACCTTCGGCGTCTCAACCGTTTTATCCAAGTAAAAAAATTCAAAATGGTGACTTTAAATACTATCCTCCCAGCCCTACACCAGGGGGACTGGTTGGCCTCTCTCGATCTAAGGGACGCATATTTTCATGTCCCCATCATCCAGGCTCATCGACGCTTCCTACATTTTACCCTTCTTTCCAAACATTACCAATACAATGTCCTTCCTTTTGGCCTTTGCATGGCACCCAGAGTTTTCTCCAAACTCATGGCACCCGTGGCTGCATTCCTTCCGAAACAGCATATCAACATCTTTCCATATCTAGACGATTTTCTCCTAGTGGGCCACTCACTTTCTCACGTACAGCGGGCAATTCGCCGGACCCACGACTTATTCCTCGATCTAGGCCTGACCATAAATTACGCAAAGTCTACGCTGAAACCCACACAAATTCTTCAGTTTATAGG
>VOCP01052732.1:0-11534 GCA_007922195.1 Podocnemis expansa
CTGAGGATCCACTGTTGTTTCGGAACACTTTGTTCCGAAACAACATGTTCACACGCCTTGTTTCGAAACAAGGGTTTCGAAACAAGTTTGTTTTGTCCCCAAATGGGGTTTAACTTGTTTCGAAACAACTGTGTGTTGTGTGAACATGGGTTTTTTTGTTTCGAAACAACGAGGTTGTTTCAAAACAAAAGTGCTGTGTGAACACAGCCTAGGTGTGTAACACCCACGTAACCAGATTGAGTCTGCCTTGCAGGCAGCTCTGACCGGAGAAAGGGTGTGCATGGGAACACAGCAAGGAGAGCCCCTTTGTCCCCAGGGGCACCTGTTCCAAACCCCCAGAGTGACCACACACACGCTGGGATAGCGCAGGGATTATGGGAGAGGGGAAGGTTTATTTACAGAGCTGTAAAGGGGAAACCAACAGGGGAGATGGGGCAGCGGTAACACAGAGTAAACAGCTAACACAGGGCCCTGCAAGGCCCAACAGTGCAGCAGGCTGGAGGCAGACGTGAGCTCTGCTTCTGCACCATGAGTTCAGGAGTCCCAGCACAGCTCCAGTCCAGAGTTCAGTCCAGCAACTCCTAGTCTTTGGCGCCAGCACTTTCCCAGCAAAAGAAAACCCTCTGATGCCTCTTCTGCCGCTCTCTGCGAACCCAGAGCGACACCCTCCCCACTTAACTAACTACAACCTCCCCCCTGAGTCCCAGGTGCTGTACTCACGGCCCCACAGCTCCAGATGGCCAGTCACTGGATGCTGCTCTGTCCTTGGGCGACTCTCCCCAGCACAGTGTCCTTCTGTGGGGGCTGGCCTGGCATCCCAGTTTCAGGTGCTTTGTCATCCCTGGCTTCAGGCAGGGCCTCTCTCCCTCTTCCTCCGTCCCTGGCCTCCGGCTCCAGCCCCAGCCCCCTCCTCAGCTCCACAACCTCTCCCACAGGGCAAAAATGTAAAGGAACCACGCTCCTTAAAACCCCAGGGGGGTTACAGGTGGCTTAAAGATTCCCTTAAATTCTGTTTCAGAATTGCTCCTCCCAGAGGTCCATGCCCTTGCAGTGAGCCTCTGCCCACACCTCTTATTAGGAATGTTAACAGCCCAGCAACCTACTCCACGGCCTCCTGTGCTCAGGGAGACCTCCCAGACAATTTAGGTTCACCAGTCATTCTGACCTTCTCAGTGCTAGGCAGTCTGTATGCCCCCCTCTGTCTATACCTAGGTCCTTCATTCTTCCCCCATGCCAGGGTTTTTTTTGACACCTCCCCATTCCCTGTCCCACCACCACCATTATTATTTGCCTTGGAGATAAATCCTTCAGGGTTTCAGCAAGTTAAATTTTACCGCAGGATGGGGGGAAAAGAAATCAGAATATTGTTATGGTAGAAGGCATAAATGGGTGCAATCAATGAGTTCTTTGATGTCTAGACACTTGCAAAGGTTTTATATGTCTCTCTCCCCTATTTTCCCCCTTTTGGTTTTCCGATTTTCCTCCCCAGTGGATAGGGTTCTGGCCATTGATGCCTAGACCATTCCCTGAAATTTCAGAATGGATTGTCTGTGGCATTCGGAAATTCTTGTGTTACAGACAGAGCAAGGAAGAAAAAAAAAACAAGGAGTCGTGTGGCACTTTAAGACTAACAGATTTATTTTTCGCATGAGCTTTCATGGGAGAATATCCCACTTCATCAGACGCTTTCATCAGAAGCTCATGCGAAAAATAAATCTGTTAGTCTTAAAGTGCCACACAACTCCTTGGTTTTTTTGCTGGACTAGACTAACACGGCTATTGCTTTGGACATAGAGCAAGGAAGGGCATCAAGTTTCGACTCAGTCCCAGAGCCCCCACTCCCTAGAGCAGCCAGTAGATCTGAGCACCTCTGCTTCAGGGAGTCCAGTTGTAGGAACCTTGCTCCTGATTCTCAGAGATGCTGAGATCCCCAAACTCAAGGCTTCTAAAACCAGCACCCCCAAAAAACTAGTGGCCACGTTGGAAAAATTGGGCTCAAGATCTTGCCTTGAGTCAGTGGTAGGGTTAATAAAAGAATCTATGAGTCGTGGCCACAGGTGCTCCTAAAAGCTAGGATGGGACTATATGTACTTATTTGTGCACTGTGTTTATTCAGACCCAGGACCTGCTTTGGTTCATATTCAAGTGCCTGAAAAACAAAATGAAAGGTACTGTCTAGAAATTCCATAGCTAGACAGACAGGCACTCTCCCATTAACTTCAGCTGGAGTTTGCCTTCAGAACAGCCCATAGAAACTGTCTCTGGTATGTTATGGGACTACTTACTGGCTGTAATCTAACCTGGATGCCTGTGGACATTTTAAACAAACTTCAAGAATTGACTTAGGGTGACCAGATGAAAAGTGTGAAAAATCAGGTGGAGATAGTAATAGATGACTAGAGGAAAAGCCTGCAATAACCAGGACTGTCCCTAGAAAACTGGGGCATCTGGTCACCCTAAGTACTCAGCTTCTCCATGGCCTGAGAAAGGGTTAAGTTTGTTGGATAGTCTGAACTTCACCAGCCCCCATTTCATTGGGAGTGTAGCTGTTTCCTTTTTGTTTCCATGCTGTTCGTTTGAGCAGATCAACTGCTTTCTTGAACCAGAAGCTGCACTGAATGGGAGATGTTAGTGGTGATGCTGATAGATAAATAAATAATACACATAAATAAACAATACGCCATTGTACTCAAACAAAAGAGGCAATGAACTAGCCAGGGGAGATAGCTGAGACCATCAAGGGCTGGGAATCAAAAGAAAGGACCACATGTTGCATCTAAAATAAAACTGGCCAAATCTATCCCTCTATCAGGGAATTGAAATCAAAGACAAAATTCCCATTGACTTACAGGCTCAGGTCTCTATATTCTACTCTTCACCATGGTACCTCAGGGTCAGTCTGCACTGCTATGCAAGCCCAGCGTTAGTAGAACTCAAGTTAGCAGCCCTAGGTTTGTTAACCTATGGCTAGAGCACCTACACTAATTTGTAACCCCAGGTTAGGAATTGTTGGCGCCCAGCCTGGGTCCCAGCCTGGCGTGCAACATGCAGGCTTGAATCCAACCGTCCATATCCCAGACTTCCTAGCAGCCTCCCAACATGTGGCCTCACTATCTGTTTGTTAGTGAAGCAGTGTGGGAAAACTAGACTTGTGTCCATCAAACTTCATTGTCCAGAGGACAAAGAAAATTGGCCTGTAGGACTGTGGGATACTTTGGAAGACTTCCAGAACATGAGTCTATACTGCAAAACAACAGGACTTAAACCCTGAGTCCTAGCTTGAGTCAAGGTTGGACCCTCTACCCCCATGGTATTCTTGGTCCCTGGGTCTAAGCCCTGAGTTAGTATGATTTCTTTGTAGAAGGAAAGGGGATTAAGGTTGAGCATGGGTTCAAACCCTGGTTTTACATTGCTGTGTAGACATTCCCTGACTGCCTCAGGACAATACTCTTGAGCAGGCCTTGGCAAATCTGTTTCTGGTTGCCATGGTGACCAGTTTTAGTAGCCTGTGGCCTAGCAGAAATGTAATTTAGGAATGCCCTCTGGCAACCAAAAATAAGATTGCTAACACCTAGCTATGAGCCAATTTTGTCCACCCCTGCTCTGGAGCACAGACTGCACAGAATCCCAGGAGATGGCCTCCCTAGATGGAACCTGATAGATCATAAACCTCCCACCCTGTGATCTCATTACACAGTGACTGTTAACTCTTTGCAGGCTGTTTACTGTGGCAAAGATCCTAGTCCGGCACAGGATAATCTGCCTGCATTGCCTGGGTAAGTGAATGTCGCACTGCTGTGAAATGTGCCTGCTCCTCTCACTAGTGACAGTATGGGAACAAGAGCCCTTTCAGTTCTCATCCTCCACACTGCTGTGTGGTCTCAGATGCTCCAGCAAGGATCCGCTCCCCATCCACTGGAATGTGGTACCATAATTACATTGGCGACCCACTCTCCATTCCGTGCTGGGAGCTTTGCTCAGAGTTTTCACCTCCTGGCTCCCGGCCATTTTGGCCCTGCGTTGATGTTCTCTACATTTCAGTATGAGGCAGTATAAATGCCAAGATACAAACAAGAAATTCCTCAGCCTCTTATGTAACTAGCTGGCTGGGACTATGCTCAGGAAAGGCCTGGAAGAAGTGACAGAGCCAGGGGGAAGGGTAAAAGGACAATGGGGATAGGAGAAGAGGCAGAGTGCATGTGGTCTAGCAGAACAAAGCTACTATAGAGTTAGATAGCAAAGCTTTCATAATAAAGATTTATGGCTCCTTGCTTCCCTGCTGTTGAGTCCTCAGCTCAGAGATTGCTGCCCTGGGGGAGCCCAAAGGAGAGGGGAGAAACCCTACCTCCAATGAAGTCAATGACAAAACTCCCATTAGCTTCAATGGGCTTAAGATTTCATGCCATATTCCCCCTCTCTCATACTAAGTCCTGAGCTCACAGCTGTCTTCTGTCCCTGCCCTGAAGATGCAGAGCTCTACAGTGCTCCTCATTGAGTGCTGATTTAAGAGCTTGAGCCCTGCATTTCCCCACCATTCACCAGGCCTCTATTTTCCCCTCTGTCAACTGGAACCAGGCAACATATTTCAGATGAAACTTTTTCTGTTGATCCCTGAAGATTTAGGTCCGTGAAATATTTTGTGAATTTGACTTGAATCCACCAGATTGTTTCGGTCAGTAAATAAAAAGCCACCAAAACCCATCTGACAAATCAGCCCAGTTTGCTTGGACAGTTCCTAAACTCAACATTTTAAGTTTTTCATTGGCAACAGCTTTTCATTTCAAATTTGATGTCAGTTTTATTAAAACCAAAGAAAGGTTAAATGCAAAACAACCCTCAAAAATGAAGTGAAACAATTTGGTTTTTGGGTCATGCAAACCACATTTTTTTTTACCCTGGCAATGTGCCTCCCCTCAAAAAACATCCACATTTTTTTTTATTTGGGGTCAACACAAAACTTTTTAAAAAATAGTTTATTGTTTAGTTCAGCTTCTGAGCTGAAAAATCAGCTATTCACCAAGTTCTGCTGGTGAGTCCTTGGCTCAAGAGCAGAAACAGAGAAGACAGGGGCTCTGAAGCTATATGGGCATGTGTAACAAGAACCAGATAAGATCTCTAGGACCCTAGGGATAAAGTAGCTTGAGACAGGTGGAAGCACTCCTCCCTCCAGCTGTTGGTATACAAGTGTGAACACATGCAAAAAAGTTTGCCATGCTAGCAAAGAGCCCTATGTGTGTGGTGCAGGGCAAGTGGAATCTGCCCTGAGGGGTAGCTGTGGGGCTGGCTGTCATGATGAGTGGAACAGGCTAAACTGCATTCCTGATGTTAAGGTGGAAGTGTGAAAAGGAAGGGTTGTGCCATCTTTCAAACTTGCACCTCTTCCTGATGCCAAGGTCAGCAAGTTATCCGCTTCCTACACATGCCTGCAAAGCAAATTCTCTGTTTTAAGGTTCCAGGCTAGCAGCTGGATCCACAGGAAGATCGAGCTACAAGGGTGAGGCCTATATGGGGGAGTCTGCAATTTTGCGCATTCCATTTTTTTACACCCTTAGATCTTTGGACTGCGGCAGCCCCTTGCTCCTGGGCAACCAACCAAATTCAAAGTGATTGCATAAGGCTGGGAAACTTACATTCATAATCCAGTTCCCTTAAACCCACTTACTAATGAATAAGAGTGTAATGTACCTGCTGAGGATGTATAAATTTAAGCAGGATGGGAGTTCCTCAACTTTCACACCCCTTTGTAGCTGCTTTTCTTACACCTACTTCACTTGCTTTGTATTCAGCTACACTCAGGGTCACATGCAAAAGTATTGTGTAAAACCAGTGCATAAGCCAGTGGTTCCCAACCTTTTCTCTGCCGTGGCACACCTTGATATCTTCAAATTTTTTGAGGCACAACACCATTAAAAAAAAACTAATGAATATTCAAATTAACTCAAATTACTTATGAATATTCATGAACCATGGCACAGTATTTCGGAAATGCTCCTGTGTGGGGTAGTAGGGGTAGCAGAGCAGGGGTGGCAAAACACGGGAGGTCAGGAGTTGTGTGCAGTGGCAGGTGTGAGTGTGGAGAGCACAGCAGGGGAGGGGTGGCAAAAGAGGACAAGGGCAGCCATGTGAGGAGCAGCACAAGGGTGGCAAGAGAGGAGAGAGGAAGGAAGAACAACAGTTGGTTACCCACCAGTAACAGTTCTTCAAGATGGGCTGCTCACATACTTTCAGTTACAGGTGTCTACGTGCCGCAGCACACGGTAGCTCAGAAAGTCTTTAGCGTTAGCCTGTCAGGTCAGGGTGCACGACCAATGCCCCCTCCACGCCACGACTGCAGCTATATAGGTGACCGTGACCCTGACACTCCAAGTCCCAGGTACCTTTGCCAACTCTGTTAGCGGGGACAGTGGGAGGGACCTGAATGTATGTGAGCAGCCCATCTCAAAGAAGGATGGTCACTGGTGAGTAACCAACTGTTCTCCTTCGAGTGCTGCTCTTATCATTCAGTTACAGGTGACTGCTAGCTGTACCCAAGGATGGTGGGAGGAGTTACAGTCTACCCATGCTGAGTACAGCTCTGCCCACAGTGACATCATCTCTAGCCTGTTAGGCAATGGCGTAGTGTGTTGTGAAGGTATGAATTGACAACCCTGTAGTGGCCCTGCAGATCTCTTGGATTGGGACCTTGGCAAGGACGGCCGTGGAAGACGCCTGAGCTTTGGTAGAGTGGGCTCTCACAGTCTCTGGGAGAGGCGTGTTTGACCTTCCCTAGCAGTCTTTAATGCAGTTCACAATCCATTTGGAGATGCATTGGGAGGATACTGGGGAACCTCTCATGCGTGCAGCGACTGCCACAAACAGTTGGGAGGTCTTGCGGAAAGATCGTGTGCTCTCAATATAGATTAGGAGCGCTCTCCTCACATCCAGGGTGTGCCACCATCTCTGGTTTTCTGTCACCGGAGTGTTACGTGTTAGCTCTGTGTTCCTGAGGAATCAGAGCATAGTATCCAGCCTGTGCCTCCCTCCCCCCACACATTCCCCAACCTCTGCTTGAACTGAAAACCAAAAACAGTAGGAAATGGGAGACATCCTTTTCCTAATCTACCCATATCCAAAAGCCATCAGCACAATGGAGCTTCATTTGCATTGACTATGGAGAACCAGACTCCAAAGCAGGAGCCGCACCGAACTCGGGGATTGAAGAAGCAAGAGCCGTACTGAACTCTGGGATTGAAGAAGCAGAGAAGCATTGCCTGATGGGGGATCTCACACCAAAATGAACAAACTCAGCAATTATCAGACCATTCTAGTCACAGACATGATAATTGATACCCAAAATACTGAGTCTGCCTGACTATTGTGAGCTTCTCTGAACCATTACACCCAGCCAGGAATGTGTATTGGCCACGTAAACAAGTCCTTATAAAAAAACCTTTACCCACATAGTGTAGTGTGTGTCCTGTGCAAGTCCTGACTGGATCCTTTCTGAATCTTGTGTGAGTCTGGATTGAGTCCTGAGTCCTGATGCTTGGATCTAAAGCTGTATCATTTCCACTGGGATTTGGCTTTTCTTCCTTGCTGATTGCTGTGGGAGCTTTGTTTCCATCCAGCCTCTGACCCTGATCTGCACAACCTGGAGACCTTTCTGCTACACAGAGTGGTGAGAGCCCCCCCCCCCTTCTTCTCTGTCTCTCTCTCTCTCGGCCTGGTACAGTAGAATCTAGGTAATATTGTAGCTGGGTGTTCTTCTTTCCTTGTATGTTTATCAATGCTGTAACTGGGTATGTTGGGGTATTCTTCTCTCCTTTGTAATTATTATTAGTAGTACAAGTTTTAGATACCTAGCAATAAAATGACTTTTGTTATTAAGCCAGTTTCCAGACTCTAAGACATCATTCCCTCTCCTTTGTGGTCTTGGTTTCTTTATATCACTTTGCAGCAACGCTTCTATTACCTAGCCAAAGATCCCTGTAATGCCCACAACCCTGTAAGGTTTGCTCATTGATAGGGCTAGTAGCCTGATTGACTCCAGGGGCATATAAGGGTGACAGCTGACAAGTGCTGTTTTGACCCAGCCTGATTGAGTCCAGGGGCATATAAGGGTAGCAGCTGAGAAGTGCTGTGTGACCCAGCCTGCTCAAGGTCCATAATCAAGCCTAGTTTGGTGCGGTACAGGGGCACATAAGGGTAGCAGCAGAGAAGTGCTGTGTGACCCAGCCTACTGAGTTCAGGGACACATAAGGGGTCAGCTGAGAGTGCTGATAGACCCGCTCCACTCAGACGCACTTCTATAGAAACACAAGTCACACAAGCAGCACACTAATAGAAGTACCATCTTCCCCATAGAGAAAGCAACCCTAATAAATGAGCATACCCCGAGTTGGTGGGCAAAGTTGGTAACAAGTAAAAAAAACAACAAGGAGTTGTGTGGCACTTTAAGACTAACAGATTTATTTTTCACATGAACTTTCATGAGAGAAGATCCCACTTCCTCAGATGCTTCGAAGATGGGTGAACTTACAGAAAGGAATGAAACTAAATGTAAGGGGGTGTAAAACATAGGATCAGGTCATACAGTAACAGCAAATCAGAGAATCAGAGCAGTTTTCAGGCTCAAACCATGGGAAGCCTGAAGTCAAATTACCCTTTGTAATGGGAAGAGAACCCATAGTCTCGATTCAGTCCTGCTTTCTCAGAATTTAGCTTGCATATTAATTCGAGTTCAGCTGTTTCTCTTTGAAGTCTTGATGTCCCAGCTACATCTCTAACGACAGTCGTTAACAAATCAGTCATTGAGTGATTAGGAAGATGGAAGTGCTCAGCAACTGGTTTCTTTGTTCTTTGATTTCTTATATCAGCTCTGTGCTTATTCAGCCCCTTATGCAGCGATTTTCCTGTTTGTCCAATATATAAGGTGCTGGGGCATTTCTTGCACATGATGGCATAGGCCACATTAGTAGATGAGCTCATCTACCAGTTCACCGCCCTCCCCTTCAGGTTATCGCTGGCCCCCAGGGTGTTCACAAAGTGTGTTGCACTGGTCGCAGCTTTCCTACGCAGGAAGGGTGTAAGAATCTACCCCTACCTAGATGACTGGCTCATAGTAGGCAAGTCAAGTCGACAGGTACAAGAACACATCGACATGGTAATGAACCTCTGTGAGTTCCTGGGCTTCCGCATAAACTTGGAGAAGTCCAAGCTTTGCCCCACTCATAACATAGGGTTCATCGGGGCACGCTTAAACGCCCGGCAAGGCACTGCATCCTTGCCCCTGTCAAGATTTTGGTTCATCTGCACCATCATCATGGAGCTCTAGGCGCCCGGGCTGACGGGCACATGGCAGCGGCCACATCGGTAATCCGAACAGCCCACCTGCGGATGAGACTGTTCCAGCTCTGGTTCACCACAAGCTTCTGACCAGAAAGGGACCATCTGGACAAGGTACTCTCAGTCCCTCAATTTACCCTGGAGTCCCTCCAAATGTGGAGGGACACCGACTTCACGATGGGGGGAATTCCATTCAGGGGGTCCAAGCCCTCGGTGACCCTGATAACGGATGCATCCGACTCGGGCTGGGGTGCCCACCTGTCCGGGAACCTCTCCACGCAAGGTGTTTGGAACCCCGAGGACTGTCTCCCCCACATAAACGTGAAGCAGCTCAGGACTATCAGACTGGCCTGCATGGCCTTCCTAGACCAGATCCAAGGCAGAGTGGTCCAGATCCTCTCAGACAATACAACACCCGTGTTCTATACGTATCATCAAGGGGGACTCTGCTCCTCGGTGCTATGCGAGGAAGCAACCAAGCTTTGGCAACTAGCTGTAGACTATCACTTCATGCCGACTGCTGCCCACCTACCCAGGGTAGACAACAGCATAGCGGACTCACTCAGCAGGAAACCTCTGGCGAATCATGAGTGGTCCCTCCACAACGAGATTTTCTCCCTGCTGACAATCAGATGGGGAACCCCTCAGATCGACCACTTCGGCACGGGGCAGAACCGCAAATGCCCCCGGTTCTACTCCCTCCAAGGTCGGGAGAAAGGTTCTTTCAGCGATGCCTTCCTTCTCAATTGGTCGGGAGCCGTAATGTATGCCTTCCCGCCAATTCCCTTGATTCACCAGGTGCTCCTGAAGGTCCTCGCAGATGAGGCACACATCATTCTGATAGCCCTCGACTGGCCAAGACAACACTGGTTCCCTCTCCTTCAGGACATGTCAGTGAGGACCCCGCTCTGCCTCCCACAGTGGGCGGACCTCCTGCACCTGACAGCCTGGATGCTCTCTGGCTCAGTGAGCAAGAGAGACGCTGCTTGGATAGGGTTAAAAAGGTCTTGCTTGGTAGCAGGAAACCCTCCACCAGGTCCACCTACATGGCAAAATGGAATCACTTCTCCACTTGGTGCCGTGACAAAGACATAGACCCTACCTCCACACCAATTCAGGCAATTTTGGATTACCTTCTTGATCTAAGAGAGAAAGGCCTATCTCTGTCCTCATTAAAAGTCTACTTGGCAGCAATCTTGGCCTTTCACCAAAGAGTAGATGGGGCTCCACTCTTTTCACACCCCACCTGCCATAGATTCCTGAAAGGGGTGGAAGAACTTTTTCCCCATACCCATAAACCCACTCCACAGTGGGATTTGAACGTTGTGCTGCGGGGTCTGACAGAACCGCCTTATGAGCCCTTGGACTCAGCCACCCTGCTTGTGCTGTCCTGGAAGGTGGCTTTTCTAGTAGCAATTACCTCAACCAGAAGGGTCTCAGAGTTATGAGCCCTATCCTCTGAACCCCCATATACGGTTTTCATCCCAGACAAGGTGGTCCTGCGTCACCACCCCTCGTTCTTGCCCAAGGTTGCCACCCCCTTCCACATGAATCAAGAGATCTGCCTACCAGTCTTCTATCCAGACCCTCCCGTTACCAACTTTGCCCACCAACTCGGGATATGCTCATTTATTAGGGTTGCTTTCTCTATGGGGAAGATGGTACTTCTATTAGTGTGCTGCTTGTGTGACTTGTGTTTCTACAGAGGTGCGTCTGAGCGGACCAGGTCTATCAGCACTCTCAGCTGACCCCTTATGTGTCCCTGAACTCAGTAGGCTGGGTAACACAGCACTTCTCTGCTGCTACCCTTATGTGCCCCTGTACCGCACCAAGCTAGGCTTGATTATGGATCTTGAGCAAGCTGGGTCACACAGCACTTCTCAGCTGCTACCCTTATATGCCCCTGGAGTCAATCAGGCTACTATCCCTATCAATGAGCAAACCTTACAGGGTTGTGGGCATTACAGGGATCTTTGGCTAGGTAATAGAAGCGTTGCTGCAAAGTGATATAAAGAAACCAAGACCACAAAGGAGAGGGAATGATGTCTTAAAAGAGTCAGTTTCCAAAGGGATAGCTGTGTTAGTCTAGTCCAGTAAAAAAACAACAAGGAGTTGTGTGGCATTTTAAGACTAACAGATTTATTTTTTCCATGAGCTTTCGTCGGAGAAGATCCCACTTCCTCAGATGCTTCATCTTCGAAGCATCTGAG
>VOCP01052742.1:0-10628 GCA_007922195.1 Podocnemis expansa
CAAACTCCCAGGCCTCTGGTAGAGGACCCGAGGTTGAGGATGACACACACCACCCGTAGGAGTGAGAGGGGAATTTTTATATATATATATATATATGTATATATATTATATTTTTTTTTTTAAATGCACAACTAATTTACCTGCCATCTGGTCTTAAGTAACAACAGGGTTAGACACTCTCTAACAGGAGGAACACTGTCTGCCTTATGCAATGACAGGGTAAAAAGCTTTCTTTAAACACCGGACACTATTTCAAACACTCACTTTAGGGCTGAGCAACCCATCGGAATCTTCTAGTCTGACTTCTGTCAGTAAAACCTCAAAAGAGATCCCTGGTCTCTGGAGATGCCTAGAAATTCCTAAGTTAGTCCACTACCAACCATAACGTCCGAGACTAACTATAAACCTGTGGCCACAGGCCCTGTACCCCTCAAGCAAGGCTGTCCTATACCCTTGGCTATATTGGTTACAGGTTTACTGGATATGGTCCTCCAGCTGGACTGCTCGAGCTAGCTTTTACTGGATACCAAATGCCTCCAGTAGGGCAATTCTCTTGGGCTAGGCTTACTGGATATGTGCCTCCAGGAGGGCAATTTTAACTGAATAACTAAATCACCAAAGCCTACTCAACACTGATGACTCGAGTCACTTAATCCTACAGAATTATCTACTCAATACAATTGAATCAAATAAACCTTTAGATGTAATTAATTAATTATATGTATGTAATATGTAATTAATTCAATTATATCAGGTAAATCCTTCACTAATAAAACCAGTACATTTGCATTAATGCGTTTTACTTTAAATTTTTTTTGCCAATTACCACTACTTTTATGGATGCACCCTTAAAATTATTCCCTAAATTTTCCTTGATGACATTTTAGGTATAGTTTTCCTAAACAAGGGTTATTCTAATAAGCAAAAATTATTTTTTATTTGCTGGTAGATGTTAATTCTATATATCCACTCTTTAATTAAATTCTGTTTACTGATTAATGTTACTTTTTTTAAGCATGCTACCAAATTACTGCAGTATTAACTTTACCTAATACAACTATTTTTACACTTTTCCTATTTCCCTATAAAATTTTTAAAAAGTTTTATTGTCTGCTGGTTGAGTGCGAAGGGTTAAAGTTAAGGTGCCGGCTTGAACGACTGTTCACAGTCAGCACAGCAGACAAGACTCCTAGAATTTTTAACTGTGCCACAACTTCATGGAGTCTTCAACTCCTCTATATCTTATGTTGCTTTTAGAGTCTGTGAACCCCCAAATTTAAGCGAAAATCTCCTGCCTGGCTCGCCAATTCTGTTACCCAAAAATTTGATCCCCAAAATCCAATCACTCAATTTATCAATTTTCAGACTGTCCAGCAGTCTGGATATAATTACAATCTCAGGAGGTAACCCAAATTAGGTTATTTCGCTTAAACGGACAAATATCCAAACCCTGGGATAAATGTCCCAAGTTGGGGATTATGGCTACAGCCCACCGATCAAGCACAGACTCACAAGCAACACAGATTCAGAGTCAATAATTTATTTTGATCAAAAGCGGCTTTATTGTAACATGTATTGTAAGCACTGACTAAAGCGCTACTGTCTCTTTAAGAAAAACCGCCACTTAACATCAAGCTTAAAGGCATTAAAATTACTCTAGGAAATTACAATATAAAGACACTACTTAACTTATAACATATAAGCGCTATGGTTTATAGATACAATTAACACATAAAGGCAACACTAACTTATAACTATAACACAAAGACAATGAGGTAATTAAAAGAACATTCAGCGAGTGAGGGCCCATCACTGGCTGAATGGAGAGATCTCAGTTCTTAATGCTGCTCCTTAAGGTCTAACTCTGGGTTGCTTGTCTCCCTTAACTTAAATAAGTTGCCTTAAAAAGTTGCTTTAGAAAGGGCTTAGGCTTCCCTTGATACTGTTCCCTATGGGCATTCCTCCCCTCCTTGGGACCCTTTTCGCATACCCCAAAACCGGTGAAAAAGGCTGAAAGTTGGAGCGTGGGGAATCAGAGGCTGGTCAGTGAGGTGTCCCTGTCAGGCCTTGCTCAGTTCTGGGTTGGTTGCTAGGCGACTGGGGCTCTGGCTCAGTTCAGAATGTTCAACAGCAGGCAGAGGCAGTTGCTGGATGACTGAAGCTTCAGCGCAGCTTCAGGGCAGACAGCGGCTTGCAGATATGATGGCTGGGCGACCGGAGCCCTGGCATGGCAGCGGCTTGCAGTTGCGGTGGCTGGAAGCCTTGGGACTGCAGCGTTGGTATCTGGAAAACCCTTGGGAGACTGGGCACAGAGACCCAGCTCAGGGATTAAGTCCTGAGTTGCCGCTCAGAGACAAATTCCCTTTTTGCCTTTCAGAAACTAAGTCAGACACTCTGCTCTCAGAAACTGAGTTAAACCCAGCTCTCAGAGCCTAAGTCCGAAACTTAGCTCTTAGGTTTCCTCTAGAGACAATGTTACTCTCTCTAGGACTGCATGTGCATGTGGGAGCCTAGCCAGAGGCTAGTGAACCCAGTGAGGAGTGGGTAAGATCTCTGCAGAGCTGCTCTTTGCACTGCCTTTTATTTGCTGTTTCTACCACTCCCAGCTTCTTCTTGACCAGTCACAAAGAGGTGAGTTCATCTTCATCCAATTAAAAAGAATGACTTCACTGTCCACCTGCTTAGTGCATGGACAGTGCATGACAAAAATCAATACTTTTGACGAGCCCTGCTGACAGGGGGTGGACACCTTAAGATACTTGATGGGAGGGGGACTGAGTGAGTTCAAAAGTTCAGAGGCTTGCCTCCATCTTGACCTACTTAGAATTTCCTGTTAAATCTGCTGATGGAGATATGTAACTTCCCTTTATGATCTCTCCATTTTGTTTCTTGCTGAATGCTCTTTTATTTATTTCTTTATCCGTTTATTTATTTATTTAATTTTAAAACACTGTTAAATGATAGATTTATGAGTTCTTTACCCTTAATTACTGCATTTTATGCTGTTTTCCAGCTTTGCCATAAAACTTCTGCTAAATTGCCTTACCATTTCTTACTCATATGGGTTTTTATAGTTTTCTTAGTATTTTTATTTATTTATTTGTTTGTTTGTTTCTCTGTGATACTAAAGAGATGGCAAAAATCTCAGGCTACAATTCCCCTCCTTGCTGGGTTTGAAAACCTGTTTTCAAGTCCAGCACCTTTAAAGATTTTTGTCCAATTTAATTTTCTGGAAGATACTTATTTGATTTTGGCTTAAAAGTTTCCATTGAGGGAGATTGAATCATCATGTTTCCATAATGATGCAATTCTTCCATGGGGATCCATTCGTAAAGTTCCTTGTCCAGTTTGCGCTCAAGGTTCTCTATGTTAGGAGACAGAGCCATCATGTCTTCATACTGGCACAAGTCTCTTCTGTCCGGATCCATACATGAAAATTTACTAATTGAATTTGTTGGGGAATGGCTATATATTTTGTCATTCGATAGCCACAATAGCAATTTTAATTTCTCAATTTTACGTTTTACCCAGAGCATTAATATTAGGAGTGAAATAGCCAAGGCAATCTGCATCATCAATAACATTACCATTGGGTGCAATAAAACATTCAAGTGTTTGGTGGCTGTGGGGGACAATCCCAGGAATACTCTCCACCAATTGTGTTGTGAGATTCCCTTCACTCGTTCCATCACTTGTTCAATCTGCTTAGCCGAATGTTGCACGATGAGTAACACACTTTTAGCAGTCTCCTTCACCTTTTCCACTTCTTTCTTCAAATCGGGGTGTTCTACCAATTCTCGGATGATCGTGACTTTTGGTCCCAATGGAACTGGATCAATTTGTTCATATAGTTGGTATTCTTCTTTAATTTCTTTGTCAACCATTAGAGATAAGTTGTATTTAACATCACATCCTACTAAAGATGTAATATTACATAAACATTGATTCTCATAAGGATTATGTACAATAGTATAAGTGTAGTTCACTTTAAACAATGTACACCAACTTCTTATACATATACAAGTTTTCCCAACATATACACTCATTAATTCATTAGAGGATTTTGGATTTAATTGATAGTAACATTCTCCTTGTTTCCCATTCAAACAAACATCACAGGATTGAATAGCATTTTGATTACAAACATATCCAACACAAGCCTCAAGTTCTATGGTTTTCCTGGTGCTTTCTTGTTTTAATGCCCACAATTTATATCCCATTGGCTGCATTACTGTTGAGTTTAAATTTATCCCTAAGCCAATTACTGGAGATATCCATTTAACTTGAGCCTTGGTGATCATTAGTATGTATGTAGTAATTTGATTTTCGGAAGGATTATAGGTGAAGTTGATCATTTTCCACCATTCATGTAAGTCAGTTTCAAATTTTGAAACATGCTTCCAAATTGCACTTTTTATTTCTAGTGGTAATTGTCCACTCATTCCATCTCTGATGATATCTTTCATTACATCATGCATCCAGGCCTGAGCTTGGATACATGCTAATGCAAGAGATACATTATTTTGTAATGTTTCAATTGTATCTAGAATTGTCAAGTGATCAGCTTTGTGGGACTTTTCCCATTCTGGAAGCAATTTGGCAGCTATGTATTGATTTGAGCTCATTTCTGTCAAAGAGGTTTGTTATGGCTTTGCTAAATTTCCCAATTGTTGCCCTAACCTACTTAATTTGTTTGCCAATATTTCTACATCTATGCTATTCAAAATTCCTTTGGAACAGAATTGGGAATTGGGTGTATATCCATCTTTTCCGTCCTTCCTCTAAAGGTCTGGTGTAATTTTGACATTGAGGTTTTAAAGAGAACACTTGTGTAAGATCTAACACTACTTTCTTAAGTGAATAGGATGGATCTATTATTAATTGGTTTTTTTTTGTTTTTGTTTTTGTTTTTTTACCACATAAGGACCAATATTTGTGATTGTTGGTTTGAGTACCCATGTAAATGGAAAAGCATAGCCAAAATCTTTACCTATAATTTTCCATGTTCCACTACCCCTTGGTCTTATTATAGTTACATCTGCTTCACAATAATGATAAAACAATATTTGATGATATGACCCCGTTTGACATTCTTTTTCATGAACAAGACATTTATACATTGCTGGAGATGCCTGTGCTACATTTTCTTTGGTAAAAATACTCATATTCATTTGACATTTAAAAGGATGGGTGGTAATATTTTCTTTAGGATCTTTTAATTGGAATGTGTGTACAGTGTCGTTGTGCCTATTATGATACCACCGAACATGCATGTGTTGTATATTCCCTTTATTTTACAATGGAATGTACCATACAATGATCCCACATTTGGATTTCCTTGTTTATCATAAATTTTTTTTTGTTTTGACCTTGACACCACATTTGGTCCCTTTATAATAGCACATTGCCAGTGTTTTGGTATAATTGTTGTTTCCAATATTTTTCCTTTATTTGATTTGTTATCCCATTTACAAGTAGATGGTTTGGGGCAGAATAATATTGGGGGTGTGTTAGAATTTTTCCCTGTTCTATGGTGTCAAATTCAAGAGAACACTCATGTGATAATTGTGCTGCAACATTTCATATGTTGTCCCTTTGTATGATTCTCACTAACTCCTTTCTCAACCCTTTTTGAATTGTGAATTTACACCCTTGAACCTGATTTACTATTCCTACTGTGGGAGAATCAACCCATTGAATGCTGGTGGCCATTTCTTGCCTGTTTACTAATTGTGTTCTTTCTTTTATAACTTTTTTTTTTTAGTGGATGTACTAGCAATAATACTACCATTTTGACTGATAACACACTGCCATGAACCCACTCTAATTACTTTACCAATTAATTTCCCTTGTTTCTTGGTGTCATCCTATGTACAACTAAAGGGTTGTGTCAGTGTCTTACTAGATCCTATAGCCGTAATTATCCAACCTTCCTTTTTATTATCAAATTTAAGAGGACATTTATGGGCACCATTTGTGGAAAAACTCTTGTTTTGAGCTCAGAGTGTTATAATTTCTGTTGGTCTCATAAAGGCTATAAGTTTGGTGTTATTGAGTGATGGAGGTGTGAAGATGCATTTCTCCATACTTTCCTATGTAATACTGGAATCTTCAGCTGGTTTGCTCCATTCAATGGTTGCAGTCAGGGCTGTCTCATTCATAGTACCACAGCAGCAGCACAAGTAGGCAAAGACCCAAAAAGGCCAATGCAAAGATGACTCCATCTTCCATCCGTTGTATTCTGGAACGAAAGAAACACAAAGACCCCTCCTTCCTTCTTTAAATACCTAGTTTCCTTTTATTTTCTAGCAATTCGATCTGAGTTCTAATTCTAACAGAGGATTAATAAACACTTGTCCTTGTGCTTCTTGGGGTGGTACTGCTGCTTCATCTTCTGACACTTCTGCTTTAACTGCAACCGTCTGGATTTCTTTTTCCTTAATTATCATTCTTTTTATATTTTTTTTTTTTTTGTTACTCGGCTAAAATTGGAATTAAAGGTTTTTATTTCTTATTTTACTCTGTATTGATAAGAAACTGACTACACACTCTTTCTTTTCATAAACAAAAAAAAATATTTATTAACAATAACATTTTTTTCTTAATAACAATCTTTTTTTAAATAAAACCTATTTCCTATTCTAACTATTTCTTACCTACCTATTTCTTATTTAAGCTAGCTAAATTCTATTACAATCAAATTTTACCTAGATTCCCTATCTTAACCTGTCTATTCTTATCCTATTTCTTAACTATATTCTATCACCTAACTAAACTTATTTCTTATTCTATTTATTTCCTATCTAAACTATCTAATTACAATTAAATCCTATCTCTATGTAACTTATCTTATCCTAACTAAAATTCCTAACCTATCTTACTCTATTCTTATCTTTACCTATTCCTATCTTAAACTAAATTTCTCGGATTTCCAGTCTATCTATGTCTATTATTTTTCCATTTATTCTTCGGAATAGGTCTTCTCCAAAAGTTCCTCTAATGTTGGAATTAACATTTATCATTCCAAACCGGTGGTTCACTCTTCTTCTACCAATCTGCACCTGTATTGGGTGACTTATAGGAATTAACTGTACTTCCTGAGCCATGGCAAGCCTGGTAAGCTCTCACCACTCCAGAGATAGGTGGAGCACAAGGCAACTGGTTGATGTTGAGGATCGATTTTGGGGAACTAGGAGCTAAATTAAACAGGGTCAGAGTGGACTGATCTTCGTATTGCAACAGGATTGGAACTAATAATGCTCCATTAGCCGCTCTAAACAGCTGGACAATCGGGTCCCTGTTAGCCTCCCAGTCCCAATCTTCCTGTTCGAATTCCTCCATGTTGATCCACCCTTTCTCTGGGAGGGCGGCCAGATGTTGTCCTGGCCTGTCTGCCTCATCTGCCTCCAATGCTTCTCTCTCCCTTATTTGACCTTCCGCCATTTTTTTTCTATATTTTTCTCTCTGGCTTTGTCTGATCTCTCTTTTTTTTATCTCCTTCGTTCTTTTTTTTCTGACTTTCTGATGCTAGAAATAGGAAATAATAATTGTTAACTATCTTATTTATTACTATGTATATATTTATACTTAATTACTTATTAATGACTACCTTATCTACTATATACATAATAACTAACTATTAATACTAACACTTATCTTATTTACCTTATCTTATCACTCTACCTTATACTTAACTATGTTATCTTAAAATTCTCTAATTTCTAACCCTTCACCATCTATGGTGTTTCCATGTATTTTCATTAGGATATCATTTCCAATGGTGCCACAGGTCACATTGAGTAAAGTTACCATTCTGAATTTATAATAGATTTTTTTTTCCCAATTCTAACTTGGACAGGGTGACTTATTCTGATTATTCTTTCCCTACACTTCTAATGTATCCTGCTGTTGGAGGGGGAATATCCCATCTTGTTAAATTTATCATAGATAGAATGTGATAAATTTGGTCTAAGCTGAAAGTATTGAGTGGTGGTGTGTATTGTATAAATCACAGTTACTGGAAGTATAAGATTTCTTGTGATGGACTCTTTAGTTAACCTCACTATGGGAGTTAGATCATGGTCCCAATCCTGTTGTTTTAAAACCTTATCATGAATTTCTTTAATTTGGGCTCACTGTGGATACATTGCCTTTTCATTTACTTCTGCCTCATTTGCTACAGGAACAACATGTTTGGTAATCTGTTCTTCTCTTCTTTGCTCAGCCATTCTTTATTCAATGTACCTATAAACACAAATACATGACTTACTTATATAGTCCTACATCTTTGTGTTGTATACTACTTATATTCACACTTATATTACTATAATTCCTAATACAATTATTTTAGCCTACTTGTCAATCTAAATACATTATTTTTTGGAGGATTTGGACCAAGGCATTTTTCTTTAAGTTAATTGAACACTTTCACATTCTTAAGATATCAATTTTTAGTATCCCATATGGACTTTATTCATTTCCACTAATCCGAATTTAATATTATATTATTATTATTTTTAATTTTTCTTCCCTATTCTCACCATTAGGAAGGTTGTAGCTCCCACTGTTCCAGGTATCTTTGTTATTTTGATTCTTTATATGTTTGATACATGAGAATCTGTGGTATGATTATAATATTGATTATAGAGTATAATGTTGTGGGATCTATGTAACATACATGACTTATTTCCCTATTTCTTACTTTTGCATATATTAAGTTAGTATTTTGGTGATCTTTTAGCAGTGTTTATCATGCCTATTATCCATGAACCTAACTGTTGGAGTCTCTTCTGTCTGGGTCCCTTTTTCTTTGGTATCATTAAGAATGTCAAAGAGAAAGTCCTTCCTCAAGTCATCACTTGGGTTTTGTTTTTATAATAATAAGCAATTTAGTTATCTTATCTATGGCCAAACTTATTTATTGCACCAACAACCATTAAGATCAGCAAACTGATCGGATCTTTTAAGTGGTTTACTTCCTAGTATAATGTTTTTGGCACACTATCTTTTTTTTTTTTAGGTTAATTTATAGGCAGAAAATAGAATGCCTGCCAATAACTGGGGATCCAAATAGATTTTTCTTTTTAGTACTAACTAATGGAAAAAGTGGCACCTGTATCAATTAGCATATTTTGTTCGAATGCTCCCTGTTTAAACTCTACATAAACTGTAGGTGTTCCCCATCTATCTTGATTTAAATGTGCCACTAAGACAGCGTGCTTTTTGGCTGACACTGGGGAAATAAGGGGCACTTAGCCTTCTTATTCTTGATCTTGAGGAAGAAGAGGGGCAGATGGATCTGGGCTTTCATATTTTGCTAACCTCCTTAATATTTCTGTCATGGGCAATCCATTAATTTTTTCCCTAGGCTCATATTGTAACAGCTTTTTCCATGCCCACGTTCTGACCGAATCTACTCTTTTTGGATAAGAAAAAGAATTTCTTATTCTGTTTTTGGTCCACCCTTCATATCTGTCATCTCTAATCTGTCTAGGTAGAAGGTTCTCCTTTTTTTGTGGACCATTATTTGAAAAGGTTGCTGTTGATACCCTTTCAATTCTTTTCCTAGGTATAGGGCAAGTTTCTCCTTGAATTTCATAAAGTGCTTTTGCTTTTTCCTCTATCTCCCTTAAAGGTGTTTCTGCTGGGTTCATAGAGATATCTAAACTTTCTAGGGTTTTTCCTAAGGTTTTAACTTGCTCAGGAGTAAATGGTATTTCTTCTATTCGTTCTTCTATTCTATCTGTTCTACCTGTTTGTTTTCTTAGTTACCTTAATAATTTTTACTGGTGCTACTGGAGGTGGTTTATCAAGCTCTTTTAACTCTTGTCTTTCGATTTTATACAGAGCTTCTTTCTGTGCTATCCTGTCACAATCCTCTTCCACATCTTCCCACTCATCCTCTTCCGTATCTACTTCCTCATACCTCCAACTACTTGCCTTGTCCTTTCCTACTGAAATTATTCCTTTACCAACTCTACATTCCCTTCTTAGAGCCTCTACCTGTTGTAAACAATCTACCTGCCCTATCCTTCCTTTTTCCTCTACATCTGAAAACATTACCCTCATAACGGCTTGGTTGTGCATAGCTACCTCTTTCCATTTCTCCTTTTCTTTAAGCAAGTTTGCTACCTCCTCTTTTCCTTTTGCTACTTCCTTCTGAAACATTTTTAGCTGAGAAGACTGCGTCAGCAGCACAGTTCTTAAATTGTTACTCTCTACCTTTAGGTTCTTTAATTGTTTGATGTTATCATCACTTTCTTGTTGTAATTTTTGTTTTTCCTTCATTAGTTGTTTTACTTCTTTATTTAAGATTGCAACTAGATGTAATCCTTGCATATCAGTCTCTTTTCTTTCTTGTTCACTAGGCTTTCCTTTAGATTTCTCCCTCTGGTCTTCCAAACTCTCTCCTAGCATTTTATAAGGGTAACTTTTACTGATGTTACAATGCTTTTATTTCTGTGCCCTCAATATCTTATAATCTTATGCTAGAAGTTTTCTGCTTCAGATCTTTTCCAAACCTTACTTAGTTTAATTTTAATATTATTGGGCACCTCTTTCTTTTCTAATATTAAAAAGAAAAATTCCTCTCTCACCCCCTATGGGTGGTATGTGTCATCCTCAACCTC
>VOCP01052748.1:0-16621 GCA_007922195.1 Podocnemis expansa
TTGGCAGGGGGTTGGACTAGATGACCTCGTGGGGTCCCTTCCAACCCAATGATTCTATGATTCTATGGGTTGCTGCTGAGTACAACAGCAGCCCAGAGCGAGCACATGATAACCCTTTAGGAGAAGAAGGTGGGATGAAATACAGTGCTGGGGAGGGGGTGGCTCCAAGGAAGTGGAGGGATTTCCTACACATCTATAGTCCTGGCAAGGCCATCCCCAGGGGTGTGAGGCCTGGGGCAATCGGCCTATGCAGGGCCCCCTCCCCTGCACTGGGGGGGGGGTGCAGGCCGTTCTGCAGTGCCATCCCTCCCCTGATCCTGGGGGAGGAGCGGACCATTCTGGGGGCTAGGTTTTACTCTGCTGTGCTGTCTGTGGGCTGACCCTGCCCACCCCCAAGCTGGAACAGCCGACCCAGGGGAGGGGCCAGAGAAAGAAGCCCAGCCTCTGGGGTGGCCCACACCACCCCTGGGCTGGCTGTTCCCTGTCCTGGGGGCAGGCAAGAGCCAGCCAGGAGCAGAGGCCAGCTCTGTGCTTCGCCCCCCCCCTGCTGACTTCAGCTCTGTGCTAAAAGCAGTGGGGAGGGGGCGGGGGACAGTGTGGCCCTGTGGGAGGCAGTGGTTCCATCCCTGTGCTGCCCTGCTCACAGCAGGACAGTGCGGGGCCCATGGAACCACGGGGTCCAGGGCAATCGCCCCTCTTGCCACCCCTTGGGACAGCCCTGAGTCCTGGGGCTGGGGAATAGATCCACAAGGAGCCAACTGGCATGCAGGATTCCCCTCAGACACTAATCACAGCCGATGCTAAGGATCTGGTACCACAGGTGTCCAGGCAGGAGAAACACTGGATGGAAAGAGAGCCTGGGACTAATAATACATGTAAGCTTTCTGCCAGACAGAGATGGCAGCAGCAGGTGCCAGGTTCTATATCTAGGGGTTTCCAAACAATGTTATCACACCAACTGGCTTGAGCCCCCACCCACACTTCTGGGAAATCATGCACTATTCTCTGGGCATCCTAGAGGGGCAGTGCTTCCCAGCTCACAAGCACGAGTCTTGAGTGTAGTACATAGAGCATTAATGGTAAGGGAAAAGAATATATAGAGACAATATTAAAACCAGCACGGTTTGGAGAATCAGTGCAGGACAGGATTCCCACAAAACCCAGTACAGCATTCACTCCACTCCAGTGTATGTAGAGAATGTCCTTCATTTCTCCATTATCCCCATACTGACCATCATAGTGGCCATCACAGTTTTAGCACTCACTTCAAAAGGTGTGGGGGGGGAGCCTGAGCCCTCCTCTCCAGTTGTCTTCTACCACCTCGGGATCCATCCACACCACCCACCATCTGCTGACCTCTGCCACTCTTCACGCCTTCTGCTGGCCACACCCACTCTCCCCTGGCTCTACCTGCTAGTCACTCACACCCTCTACTAGCTCCACCTTTTCATGCTGCTGGCACCACCTGCTTATCACTTTCAATGATTTCAACTCTTAGAAGGGATTTCAGCTTGTCTGTGATTTTTTTTAAATACTGCACAGTGAGGTTCAAAACTGAGGCTAGACAGGGATTTCCCTACACCCCCCCCAGTTGTCAGCTAGTAACAGTTATACCAGATTAGTGAGCCTCCCCTACACTCCCCTGCACTCCCCCCTTCAATTTCAAGTATTGGGGAGAATCCTGCTGACAAAGATTACTTTTCCTTTAGAAGCCAACACCTCAAATTCTGCCAGACTTCATGGAGTCAAGGGCCAGCCCCTCCGTGTGTCAGACAATGGGAGTGAAGGAACTTACTGTGTTAAAACCGCTTTTAATCTTGTCCATAATTGCTACATTAAATTTATTGGGGGTTTGCTTCTATTTGCAACTCACAGTGTAAAAATATCAATCTAGATAGGAGTTCTGCAGTATGATTCTACTTGCACCTTGATATAATTATTAAATACTTAATTTTGTGACACCTTAAAGTGGCTGGCTTTATGGTTACTTTAATGTGAAGATGAAAAATACTTAAGCCATTCATTTGATATTCCTGGGCTGCTGTTCTTGCAATTCATCTCACACTGTAACTAGGGGCTAGACAGATTTCTCTGGAGTTGGGTGATCAATGGGGCAAGCATTTGGGGAGGGTGGCACCAGCTGGGTGGGTGAAGGGGCCCGGGCTGGGCCCCGGATGTGTATGTGTCCTCCAATGTCCCCCTTTTTGTACTTCCCTGTCCTCCTTTCCATGCTTTGGTATCTGGTAACCCTAGGATTGGGGCAGTTCTTCAGCTTTCTAAACAAGAGGTATGGCAAAGAGTAAGTGCCATTCATACCCTGAAGTCTGAAAATCCTCACATGGGAAACAGCAAGTGCATGGTGCCAAAATGTCCCTTCAATAATTAGATAAAGCTGTGGAGTTGAAAAATCTCTAAAAATCAGTTGTATATTTCCTGAAAGCTAGTGTGGATGTTACTTAAGTGGAGTAAGTGAACAGTGAGAATGTTTGAGCATGCTAACTCTGTGACTTCAAAGAACCTGGAACATGTTTTCTCCAGAATCCTGTAAATTACAACAATTCATAACAAAACAAACAAGGAGTCCTGGGATGCTTAAAGACTAACAAATATATTGATTGCATGAGCTTTTGTGGGAGAAAATCCCATTTCCTCAGATGCTTTGAAGAACAATTCATAGAAATCTTAGAGATGCAATGGAGATATCAGATAAGTACTTGTTTTAAATATAGTAACAGCCAAAAGACTGGGAATCAAAGGCAGCCATGAGATTATTCTCTTCATCATGCACCCTAATCTGTCCATCAGAAGAAACCATAATGCACTGAAGTGATGTGTATTTTGGCAGAGATTTTCTCTTCAGTTGAAATGTCGCCCCAAAATGATGGGGCAGGTAAAGATACAAGGGACTGAAAATAGGCTTTTAAGAAATACTGTAGCATTATCTTAAAGCAGCTAGAAGCCCATTGTTTTGATTTCAGCTGTGTTTAGCACCCTTCTTGTAGCAGCATTTTCCTGAAAAGAGATGTCTGGAATCTTTTTGATTTTTAAAATTTCAATAGAATTTACGCCTCTGGGACCATCAAGACATCTTAAATGCTGCCAGTTTCCAAAGGGGTAGCTGTGTTAGTCTAGTCCAGGGGAAAAAAACAAAACAAAAAACAAGAAGTCTCCCACGAAAGCTGATGCGAAAAATAAATCTGTTAGTCTTTAAGTGCCACACAACTCCTTGTGTGTCTTAAATGCTGTCAGTGATAATTAGCTGGCTTCCCTGTGAACTGTAACTGCATGTAGAACACAGGAGATGAGGGCATCAGGCAGAATTGTGACACCTAGGATCCGGATTGAATATAACTTTGGTATTGGGTTGTTTGAAAGCCATGGATTAGTTTCTTTTGATTGTATAGCAATTTGGGTAAATGTTAAATAACTTGGGTGTTTTTTATTAATAAAAAACAACTTTAAATAATTTTTATTAATTTTTCATTGGTCTAGATTTTTCAATAATTTTTGTTGCACGAGTTTGCACACAAATTTTATTCAGAAAAAGTTTTGCACGTGGATTGAAAATTTTGCACACAAGCTGCCAAACCTTAGAGGGAACATTGCTCCCCACCCCCTCTCTCTCATCTGACAACACTGAAAAATAGAGTTGCTCACTCTTCCATGTTTTCTGCTGATGATGGTGATCTTTCTATCAAATAGGCTAAACAGTTTATTTGAGCAAAGGGTAGTATATCAGTGTGATGCTGACTGTGTCTGAGGGAGTGTTTATGATCATCTCTCATATTAATATTTCAGATTTGCAATAATCCATATGCGATATGCCATGTTTGGTATCAATAGAAAGGTTGTAATCTGCTAGGAATGATTATATGGTTTATATGTAGGTGTCATATCTTTATCAGAAATTAGAAATATATTTGTTTTATGTGTGTTCTAAGTTATTGGATTCTAAGGCATTCCCAGACTGGGTGTCTGCAAAGCCATTATCCTCTTAATGGCCCATTAAGCTCCCAGCTACTGTGGACCAAAGAAGAAACTTGTTTGATGAGTCACCCAGACTGACCATGTGACTCAACTCCATTTTGATTTCACAAGGGGTCTAAGAGCATGGGGAAAGTGAAAGGTGATAAAAGGCAGTGCCCCATCTCCATTTTGTCTTCAGTCTGTCAGCAAATCAAATCAGATCATAGGGCTGGAAGAGACCTTGTGAGATCATTGAGTCCAACCCCCTGGGAATTGAACCCAGGACCATCTGCATGTTAAGCAGAGGTGCTAGCCACTACAACCAGCACCCTCCTTTGGAACTATTCCTCTGGGACTGAACAAAGGACTGATATCCACCCAGGTGCTGGATATATACCAGAGGAGTTGGACTAAACTGCAAATTCTTCAGGGACCTGCTTTATATGGACACTAAATCAGGAATTGTATTAGCCTGCAAACTACAGATTCTTCAGGAACTTGCTTTCAGTGAACTCTGAATCATTTGTATGTATCTGATTCACTTTGACCCTTTAACATCTCTCATTTTGCTTCTTTTCTTTTTATATTAAACCTTTAGTTGTAGTTGCTAAAGGACTGGTTGGCAGTGTGATATTTTGAGTAAAATCCATGCCTATATTGTTCTGGGTGATGTGGCTGACCCTTTGGGGTCAGAAGAACCTATTTCTTTAAAGACACCCAGTGGCTAGGTGAGGACTGGAGGAGCTGATGTGCTATATGGGGGATGTTTGTGTTTTGTTGTGCTTGGTGATGACCAGAGTAGGGACTCAGAAGCATGTTTTGTTACTGACTGGGACACTGGTTTAAGTACCATCCATCAGTGGTTTGGGGGTTTGGCCCCCATTTTAGCAGCTTGCCCTGGTTTTGGCACATTCAGAAGGTTATCCCAGGAGGCCTGGGTCACAGTCATGAAAAGGCAATATTTCATTTCCCTCTTCAGTTAGAATACAGGTGTAATCCCCTCTCTTTTCTCCCTGGGTTACTTGGGAGCAGGCAACACTCATGTGCACAGGTGCCTATGTTTTGTGACGAGGAAATCCTGAGTTTTCCAGTGGTGATACTGGGATAGTGGGAATCCTCTATCCACTCCCCTGCTTCAGTCCCTTTGCTTTACAGGAAATTAAACTTGGCAGTGCCTCCACCCAGCTGGATCCTATACATGCTCGGTGGTATGCCTTGGAGCCACCAGGACTAAATCCATGCTGTTAAAAATAATCTGTGGGATGGGTTTAATACAAATTTACTATTATATATACAGTACATTCAAGGTGCTTAAATTGCAGGGGCAAGTAAATAGATCAGTGAACAGACACAGAATACAGTTTAAAGGAAACTTAGTTAACTGCGTTTACACAGCCCTTTTACCCCAACTACAGAGGGCACACTCCCAGGTTCAGAACCCTGACCTATTGCTGGCATGGGCATGCTTGAAGAGTTAATGAAGGACACAAGGCAGCACTCTGCTGGTCCAATACATCTGCTCAGAATCACGCTTAAGATCTGGAGCAAGCCCAACCAAATATCTGTAGTCCTGGCCCTGATTCAAAGGGACTGCCACGCTGCCTTCCTTCAGAACCAGTCAGTCCCTCAGCAGACTCCCTTTCTTTACAAGCCCTGCTCTAAACTGGAGGGGGGAGACAGACACTCACACCCTCACTGCAGATCCAGCCTAGCCAGCTCTAGGCTCAGACACTGCTTTGGGTTGTGTAAACCACCAACCCTGAGTAAGCTTCCAGCAGTCTCAGGCACCACAAGAGCAGTTGCCAGCAGCTTTCAGATTCAGCCATGTCTCTCTCTCTCCCAGTGGAGACCCCCTTGTTCCTCTGTGCTCCTTGGAGGACCAGGAAGGGTCTCTCTTTCCCAAGAGAGCATGGGAGTTTTAATCTCTCAGTGGAAGAACTCCGAGCACATAGGAACTGCTTAAATGTTAACCTCCTATTTTAATTCAAAAGCCCCTAAAGTACAGGGCGCCTACACAGGCATTGAAAGATTTGTGATCAAGTCAGACCATGCATAATTCACCATCAAGCTGTAGTGAGATTATGCTAATATCTAATTATATTCATGCAAATACAAGGCTCACACAGATCAGTTACCTCCCTTTTAGCTGTTAAGCATGAGAAGTGCCCAACCTTTAGACCTGCCTTACATGTGCAAGAGCTCATAAGGCTGTTGGTGAGGGTAAAGAGTTAAACCAACCAACTCTGTAACCAGACTGCCTCATCAAAGGACATTGTATAATGAACATGCTTGTGAGCGCCCAGCTAAGGTGATAACCACATAAAGTGATTAAAATTTTCATCAAAACGAACAAGGAGTCCTGTGGCACTTACAGACTAACAAATTTATTTCAGTGGCTAAAGCACACTTTGACAGGTCCCGGAACCTTCCTGATCTTTAGGCCCCTTTCCTGTATTGTCTGGGCCCCCTTCATGCATATGACCATGGGACATTCCACCCAATTTTTCTAGATTCTGGAATCTGTGCCCCAGAACCCTGGCCTGTCAGATTTGTGGGGCCCTGAAATGGTGTTCGTAAGTGTTCCCAGTTTCCCACATAACTTAACCCCTGGAAGGAAGGGATGGATGCCTAGGGCGGGGCAGGGGTGTCTGGTCTGTAGAAGCAGGACTAGCTGGCTCATCTTCACTAGTGGCCATTCCCGTCTAGTCTATACCAGGGAAACAGTGTGTGCTGGGGTCTGTCTGCATGATGCCCTTTGAGGCCCGCACGTTTGCCTCTGTGTGTATGAAAATAGTGTGTGTATCGCTCTGTGTGTAACGGGGGATGAGCGGGTCAGCATGTGTGTATTTGTGTCTGTTTCTCAGTGTGTCTGTTCGTCTGTCTAGCTCTAGGAGTGTATCTGTCAGCGTTTATCTCTGTATGTGAGGATATCTCAGTGTGTGTATCTCCTGCTGTTTATCGGGGGGGTGTCTGTCTCTGTGTCCGCATGTGTCTGACTGTCCTTCTCTCCGTCTGTCTGTCCCAGTGTGTCTGTCTCTCTATCCCATGTCTGTCTGTTCCTCTGTCCCTGGGGGTCTGTCTGTTCCCATCTGTCTCTCTATTCCATGTGTCTGTCTGTCCCTCCATCCCTGGCCCCAGCAGAGTGCACATGGGGGCATGAGTGGCTGCCCTGCGCTGTCCCCTGAGTTGCAGGCTGGGATGCTGCTGTTGCCCCTGTTGAGCCCGTCCCATCCCACTACGCTGCAGGAAAGGCTCCCTGGCTGCTTGATGCCTTGCGTGCCATGTCCCGTGTGCTGGGGGTGGTGGGAGGTGCTGACCTGGGTATCCTCTGAGCAGTCTGGGTCCGGCCACCTCCCTTCCATGGAGCAGCTCCTGGCATCGCCTGCATCCTTTAATTTTGCTAGGCTGTACCCAGCACCCAGCTGCTAATTCCCAAGTGGCCAGTGGCTTTCTGGCACCAAGTGGCACAGAGCCAGGGGAGCCTTATGGTGACTTCCTGCACCTCCCTACCCCCTGCTGGGTCTCCAGCCAGGCCTGCCACAGCCCCTGATGGGCCTGGCTGGGGTCACTGTGGCCTTGCCGGAGCGCCCCCCCTCACTTTGCAGCAGCTCCTGCTGAAAGTCCTCATGGTCCTGCTGAACTCTGCCAGCAGGATCATTAAAGACTATACTACTGAATGAGTGAGGAATGGAACTTTAATCATAGAGACAGGTGTGACGCTGTCTGGGTCTAAGGGACTGTTTATGATTATTTTTCATATTGATATTTCATATTTACAATTATCTATATGTGATATGTCATGTTTGGTATCAATAGAAAGGCTGTAATTTGCTTGGAATGATTATATGATTTGTATGTAGGTATCATGCCTGTATTGGAGATTAGAAATCTATTTGTTTTTATGTGTGTTCCAAGTTCTCTGAGCTAAAGCAATCCCAGACTGGGTGTGTGCAAACTATTGTCATATTGATGGCCAATCAGGAGGGGACTCCTAGCTACAGTGGGCCCAAGAGGAAACCTGTTTGACCAGTTACCTAGACTGACCATGTGGCCCACCTCCATTTTGATCTGGCAAGGACTCTGAGATAAAAGGCTATCTCCCATTCTCCAGTTTGTCTTTAGTCTTTAGTCTCCAGTCTATCTGCAACCAACACCTGCCTCTGGAACTATTCTTCTGGGACTGAACAAAGGACTGAGACCCACCCTGCTGCTGGGTGCACACCAGAGGAGTGGGACTAGTCTGCAGACTACAGGATCTTCAAGGATTTGTTTTCTATGGACTCTAAATCATTTGTATGTATGTGATTCACTTTAACCCTTAAACATCTCTCATATGTAGCTTGTTTTCTGTTTATATTAAACCTTTAGTGGTAGTTACTAAAGGATTGGCTGACAGCGTGGTATTTTGGGTAAGATCCAAGCCTATATTGTTCTGTGTAATGTGGCTGACCCTTTGGGGTCTGAAGAACCTATTTCTTTAACAGACCTAGTGGCTGTATTGGGAACCGGTAACTGGAATGCAGTAAAGGGAGCTGGCTATACTATATGGTGGCTTCTTGATATCCATTGTAGGGGATCAGAAGCATTGTTTGTGACTGGTTGGGGGAGTTTATCTCCAGGTAACCTACCAGTGCTGGGAGAATCTGCTCTCCTTTTTGCAGCTTGCCCTGATCTTTGCATATCCAGGTGGTTATCCCAGGAGGCCCAGGTCAGAACAGGTATCCAGGTGTGTAGCTGGGCACAGTCATGTTAGACTTCCTATACAGCATGTCTCCCAGTTCAGAAAACAATGGCCCATGCTAGGGAGTGTCTCTGAATTCACAAGCTTCTACAGTCATATCTCTACACTGGCCCTCACCAGCTTCAGCTCCATGCCTCCTCACTCCCCAGCCTCCACCTCCAGCCCTGGCTCTCTCAGCCCACACATAAAGCATCTCTGTACAATTACCTGGGGATCTCACAACTGCTGAACCTCAGGGGCATTTTAAATTTCCCAGTGCTGCTGAGCAGAGGAGATTTAAAAAAGCCCCACCCAACTCCAGCTCTCAGGGCTGTGGATATGCGGGACTGCGGCTGACAGGCAGGTTGCAGAGTCAATGCCCAGTGACCACTGCTGTGTAGGATAGGCGCCTGCCACTGGACTTGGTGAGAGGGGATGGGGGCCCTGCAGAACTGGGGAGAGTGGCGCCGCAGGGCCAGGAGCCTGTGTGCCATTCAGAGTGAGCCTGCACACCCCCCTTTGGCATGTGTCCTGGGGGTTGCCGATCTCTGCCCTAGGGCTTGGTGTCCTGCGAAACCACCTCCCCTCACACATGGACTCTGGACACCAGATCTTACTTTGCTGCAAAACCAGCTATTTGTTACAGTCACAGGCTGCATCTACATTGAAGAGCATTTTTGAAAAATCTTTTCTCAAAAAAAATTATTTCAAAATATATTCAAAATAATTATCTCAAAATAACTTTTTTCAAAAATGTTATTTTGGGAGAATGGTCTGGGACAAATCCTTGTCCCAAAATACTGTGGCTTATTTTTTCCAAAGTGAAAGTCTACATCAGACTTTCTTTTTTGAAAAAAGAAAGGCAATGGAAAAGATGGGCAGGCTTTTTCCAAAAAAAGCCTTTGCCATGTCTGGTGACAGCTATTTTCAAAAAAGGTATCTTGAAAAAGGCTTTTTTTTTCCAAAATGTAACCAGGTTTAGTGTTGCTGAAAAAGTATGCCAGTATTTCTTGATACCAGTGTGCTTTTTCAAAAAAGCTAAACCTGACAGCTTTTTCAAATTAAAAAGCATTTTTTGAGATAACTTAAAAATAAACCAAACAAACAAAAAAAAAAAACCATTGCTGGACATGGCAAAGGCTTTTTTTTGAAAAAGCCTGTCTATCTTTTCCATTGCCTTTCTTTCTTTTTTGAAAAAGAAAGTCTGGTATAGACTTTCACTTTCAGAAAAAAAAAAAAAAGGCTGCGGTATTTCGGGATAAGGAGCGGTCCAAGACCATTCTTCCAAAATAACATTTTTGAAAAAAAGTAATTTTGAGATAATTATTTCAACTGTATTTCAAAATAATTTTTTCTAAAAAAAGTTTTTTTGCAAATGCTCTCCAATGTAGACTCAGCCACAATGTCTTACTGTCCTGGAAAACAGGGGTTGCCCCAAAGACTCCAGCCACTATTTGTTGCTGCTGTGCAAAACAGGTAGGGGTTGGAATAGGGTTGGAGTCAGGACATTAAGCTGTGTTGCCCTGTTAACACTGACACCTCCCACCATGGACTCCAGCCAGAAAGCCTTATAGTGCTACAAAACTAAGGGGCAACCCTGTGGCTCGATTCCAGCCTCTAAGCATTTCTGCTGTGAAAAACTGTCCTTCCCCCACCCCCATGCACTCTGGCCACTATGCCTTTCTGCACTGTGAAAATGGTTTTAGGCCCATGGATTCCCATCATTAGGCCTTGCTGCCCTACCAGACTGGAAGGGGAGAACCCTGTGGAGTCTGGCCACTAAGGCTTACTATCCTGCAATTGAGGGGCCACCCCATTTACTTTGGTCAACAGTCCTTGCTGACCTGCAAGATCAGGGTCCCCCATGGATTCCTGTAACGAGGTGCTAGGAAACTGGCATCTCCGACAAAGAACTCTGGCCACTAGGCATTGCTGCTTGCCAAAGGAGGCCCCCTTACATGGATTCTAGCTATCTGATCTTGCTACTCTGTGAAACTGGAGGGCCCCCCTCTTTGGCCTCCTGTCACTGGGCCGTACAAAATCAGGGGCTCCTGCAAAGGACTCTGTCTGCTGGACCCTGCTTTCCTACCAAACAAGGGGCTATAGCTATTTACTTTCGCCTGTATGCTTTGCTGCCCTGTGAAACCAGATGCCCCAGGACAGACTGCAGCCTCTAGGCCTTTCTGCTCTTCAAGCCCAGGGAGCCCTCATTATGGACTCGGACCACTAAGCCTTGCTGCCCCACAAAACTGGGGACCCCCCCCCCGCATTCATGCAGGCCACTAGTCCTTCTTGATCTGTGGAACCAGCTCCCCATGGACTCAGTCGCTAGGATTTGTATCTGCAACTGGGACCCCATCATGGCCCAGTCTCCAGGCCTTGCTCTTCTGTGAAACTGGATGAAACGTGGTTGAGAGTGGAATTTGCCCCTGGGGTGGGCCAGTGCTAAGGAGCAGGGCATATAACAGGGTGGTTTGGCCTGTGAGCAGTGAAGCCTGGTGTTACCTCAACTTATATGAATAAGCCTCAGCTGGGGGAAAGCTGGCAAACAACAGCAAAGGCACAGCTTGGCTGTTGGGTACAGGGCCTTGGTTCAGAAGCCAGAGACCAGAGTGAGGCTGGGTTTTCTTAGGGTATGTCCACACAGAAGTTGTTTCGAAATAAGGAGTGCCATGGCCACACGACGCACGGCCATTTCGAAAGAAGCAAACCGCTTCTTTCGAAATGGCCGTGGTCTTTGCGAAACAACTTAAACCTCGTTACATTTCAAAACGGCGTTGCTCCGAAACGGTTGTTTTGAAATAACACCAATGGGACATGCCGTTTCGAAACAACGGTTGTTTCGAAACGAGTTGTTTCGAAACAACCGTTGTGGTGGCCGTGTTATTTTGAAACAACGGTTGTTTCGAAATAACCGGCTGACCTTCCTCCTAGGGTGCACAGCACCCTGGGGGAACTTCCTGCCAGGGCGTGCCTGTTAGGCTGCGTGGCAGGGAGGGAGCTAGCAGGCAGCCATGGCCCAGCAGCCAGGTCCCTCAGCCACAGGACGCCGGAGGGCGCCTGTCTGGACGCAGGAGGATGTGACCTGCCTCCTGGGCATCTGGCGGCAGCCAGACATACTGGAAAGGTTCCAGGCCAGCCACCGGAACCGCGACATATACCACAACATCGCGGATGCGATGTCCCAAGCAGGGCACCTCCGAACAACCGAGCAGGTGCGGACCAAAATAAAGACGCTCCGCCAGGAGTATGCCCGCACCCGGGATGCCCGGGCGCTGGAGAGGCTTAGCAGCCAGGCCACGTGCCCATTTTACTAGGCCCTGGATGAATTCCTGGGCACACAGCCCAGCGGTGCCCCCGCTGCATCTGTCGACACCTCTGGGGGGGCATGTCCCAAGGGATCTTGGGACCCTGACAGTCAGGGCAGAGGTGTATGCTGCAGACAGGTGCACACAGATGGGACGAGCAGGCGGCAGGGGCTAACTGTGTTTTTTGCGTCCCTGCAGCACGTCGCAGAGCCCCTCCCCGAGGGCCGGCACCCACGCCTGGACCCCACCGCCGAAGCCCCAGGACACCGCGGCGACAGCGGAGGGCCCCCAGGACCCGCAGTGAGCTCCTGAAGAGCCTGGAGAAGCTCGGGCATGACAGGCACGCCGCCACCCAGGCCTGGAGACGGGAGCAGGCACAGTGGCAGGCAGCTGGGCTCTGTGCCCTGGAGTACCTCGCAGGCACTGAGGACAGGGCGGTGAGGGCACTGGAGGTCCTGGCAATGGAGCTGCCAGCTGCTATTCTGCAGCAGGCTGCAGCCATCTGCCAGCTTGCAGAGGGCCTGGCTCCCTGACGTCGCCGGGAGACATCACCGCCCCAGCAAGGACAGCGGGCGGAGGGCAGCTGTGGGCGCAGGCGGGGCATGCCACCCCCCCCCGGACCCTCCCACAGGCGTTGCCTAACCCTCCCTGCCCCAGGACCTCTTCACCCCTGTCCCCTCCCAAGTTCATGTTCCCTCCCCCGGACCCCCCCAGATTCCCCATCCCGTATCGCCCCCATCCCTTCCCTTATTGTGAATAAACCCCTGGAACGTTAGTCATGCTTGTCTGTGTTTTTATTGGGGGGGATTGGCAGTGTGGGTGGATGGGTGTGGGCTGGCTGTGGGTGGACGGGGGAGATGGTGGTTTGGTGCAGGGCAGGCCTGGTCCTCAGTCTTCCTCCATGGTGAAGGCGAGCCGGAGGGCGTCACGGATGGCAAGGGCTCGCGCAGATGGCTGCTCCTGAGTTGGCCGGGATCTTGGTTGTTCATAGTCCCTAGCAAATGCTTGGACCTCAGCCTCCCATGCGAGTGGGATGGGTTCCCCCTGCTGCTCACAAAAGTTGTGGAGCACTGCACATGCCGCAATGGCTTGCGGCAGGCTCCGCTCAGCGAGGTGGAGGCGAGTGAGCAGGCACCTCCACCGGGCCTTGAGGCGTCCGAATGCCCGCTCGACCACCTGTTGACAGCGGGCCAGGTGGCGATTGAACAGCTGCCGGCTGGGGTCGAGTGGCCCGGCGTATGGTCGCATTAGCCAGGGCTGCAGGGGGTAGGCCGCGTCCGCCACTATAAGAACGGGCACCTCTACGCCCCCAAGGTGGATGGTGTGAGGGGGGAAGTGGGTGCCCGCCTCCATGCCCCGATACAGGGCGGAGTTGCGGAGGACCCTGGAGTCATGGGCCCTCCCTGGCCATCCCACGTAGCAGTCCTGGAACCAGCCCTGGTGGTCCACAAGGGCCTGCATAATGACCGAATGGTATCCCTTTCAGTTGCGGTACACCACAGCCCTGTGCTCCGGGGCGCGCACAGGGATATGTGTGGTGTCCAAGATGCCAGCACAGTTTGGAAAGCCAAGGGTTGCCATCCCGGGCATGGTGTCCTGCAGGTCCCCACGTCTCACCAGGCGCTGTAGGAGGACGTGATTGATGGCCCTGGTGACCTCGAGGAGGATGGTGCCAGTGGTGGACCTCCCGACGCCAAACAGGTGCGCCACTGCCCTGTGCGACTCCGGGGTGGCCAGCTTCCACAGGGCGATGGCCACTCGTTTGTCCACTGCGACAGCAGGCCTCATGGGGGTGTCCCTGTGGCGCAGGTGCGGGGCGAGTTCGCCCACCAGGCGGGTGAAGCTGGCCCTGCTCATGCGAAAGTTCTGGCGCCAGAGGTCGTCGCCCCAGGTGCGCAGAACGACCCTCTCCCACCAGTCGGTGCTGGTCTCACGCGCCCACATGCGGCGGGGCACGGGGAGGGGCGGGGCAGTAGCTGAGCCCTGCGGCTGAGCTGGATGTACTCCTCAGCCACAGGCCAGTCCTCCTCGGGGTCTACAAACAGATTCTCCCAGAGGTGCTGGAGCCCCTCGATGTGCGCTGAGGGGCCGGGTGCTGCACAGCGCTGTCTAGGCAGCCGAGCACTGTCCATGGCTTGCAGCGTGCTGCTAGTGTGAGTGGACAGGGAAGTGAGGTCAGGGCCGGCTTTTATGTGATTGGCTAGCAACATGGCCGCCGACGTGGCCCAGGGAGGCGGCCATGTTGCCACACCTCCCATTCTGTACTGCCCCTGGATCGAAATAGCAAGTCCACACTGTGGAAACGCTATTTCGATTCCCGTTTTTTGCTTATTTCGAGGACACTGTTTTGTTATATTGAAACAAGTTATTTCGATATAACATGTTATATCGAAACAAGTTATTTCGAAATAACTTGTTTCGAAATAACAAAACGGTGTGTGAACATAGCCTTACTGGTCACAAAAACATGAAAAGGATCACCAAGCCGTGCGAGGCAAGGATTACCAGGACGTTGGAAGGGGTGAACCAATGGGCACCGTCTGCAGGGTCAGTTAGCCCCCAAGAAACCAGCTGTGACACCAGGCCTCGCAAGGAGGGGGGTCCTAGTGGTGAATGAACTCTGTTCCAAGCCCGCTTCCATTCTGGGATTGGAGCGGGGTAGGGAGACTAGCGCCCTGGGAGGAGCTGCTTAGGGTGTTTGGGGTAAGGAAGCTGTGAGCTGGACAGAGGTTCGAGAGGGCAGCCAGCTTGTAGGTGTGATCCTGCTGGCTGCATAGTCACTTTTATAGGAAGTGGGACCTGAATCTTGCATATTCCTTTGTTTTCTTTGGCCATCTAAGAAGCCATTTGAGGAGGTGCTCTTCAACTCTATGCCCAGGGCTGTCCTCAACAACTCACAGTAGCCAAGTGCAAACTCAGGAACCAGGAACCTCATGTGACCCAATCTGGATTTAGGAGACCATTTAGGCTAATATTTCATATCAATAATTCCATAATGTCTATAATCCACATGAGATATGTCATGTTCAGTACCAGCAGAAAGGTAGTAATTTCCATTTCCCAACCTGAACCCAATGTAACCCACTTTGCCAGGAGACTACTCATTCCTGAGTCAGTCCACACCAGTCTCCTGGGTGTAATTGGTCCCAGGCAGTGGGTGTGTGCTCCATAGGCACCTTTGGGGCAGTCCCCAAGCGCACACCCTCAGTCTCCACACCCTGCACTGGGACCCCCATTCTACATGGATTGGAACCACAAAAACCTTCATAGACACAGCTGTCCATTTAACACTGAAATGGATTGACCCAGCCTTCCTTGTTCACACCCCCTAAAATCCACACAGCTTTAGGTAAAACAAACACTAGTTTATTGATCAGGATATGATTTGAAGTCAGCATATCAGAAATCAATGCACAATCATTTAAAAAAGCAGTCAGGAGTTGCCACAATCAAAAATAAAGCCTATACTCTTTATACTAACGTAATGGCACTATCTAGGATCACACTTCAGCTTATTCTCATTGTTCTTTACCCACAAGGCTTGCTGTTTGGTCGTTCTTCCAAGATAGTGTTTCTTTGGCCCAAGGCAGCAGCTTCTTTCTTGTTCAAAGTATCTGTACCCATTTTCAGTGTCCTCTCAGCCCTCCTCCCCTTCCTGTGCAGAGGTCATCCCTTTTGTTTCTTCTGAGTTGGGGACCTCAATTTCCATTGTCTTTGTTCTCTCCTTCAGGTACTTGCTTGCAGCTTTGGCTGTTTACACGCTGCTGGAAGAGAGTTGTCTCTGTCTCCCTCCCCCTTGAGCCATGTAACCTGCTTCACGTGTGTACACATATATGATGCTTTAGGAAATACATCACACCCATATGGCAGAGCATTCAAAAGGGAACCTTGCATGGCATAATTGGCATGATACCACACAATTATACTGCAAAAGTGAACAGAGAAGTTACATAGGTCATAACCTAGGGGTGCATGGATGTGCATCTTGTGACAAGGGCTCTACACTATTCCTAAATTTTAATATTTGTTACTGAGAGAGGTAAAGGTTAAAGTAATCATAAGGAGTGAGCAGCAGTCACCTTAAGCTATGAGCACAAGACAGCTTAACTGTTATGTAAGCAGAGAAAAATAACTCTTATGGGGGAATATCTCAAAGCACAGAATAAGAGCTCTGCTTATGGACAATGATCAGAGAACAAGAGGTCTGCTTGATTCTGACTCAGGAGTGGCTTGTGCAGAAAAAAGTAAATAGCAAGACTCAACAAATAACCAGCATCTTCAAAAGGAGAAAGACCTGATGGAGCTTCACTTGTGGGAACAACAAAAAATACAGGAGATGAAAGGGGCTGTGAAAGAAAGGGAGCAGCAAGGAAAGAGGCTGCTGAGAAGAGAGCTCATCGAAGGCAGATAGAGAAATTTCAAATGAAGGAAGCTACAGAAGAGACGCAGCTGCATCTGAAGGAAGTGGCAGATGGAGGTCACAGCCAAGATCCAGCTCCAGGCCATGAGGCTGTGTTCACACGGCACTTTTGTTTCGAAACAACCTCGTTGTTTCGAAACAAAAAAAACCATGTTCACACGACGCACAGTTGTTTCGAAACAAGGGGAAGCCCTTGTTTCGAAACAA
>VOCP01052753.1:0-10402 GCA_007922195.1 Podocnemis expansa
GCCCACCCTCTGGTGCCACACTGAGCCTGGGCCCAGCTCTCTGTGCTAAGCATCAAACCAGGTGCTATTTGTCAGCTGCATCCCTGTGAATGTGACCCCGAGAGTGAGATGTGAGTCAGGTAACCCACCTCTGGGGCTGGATTCCGAGTGTCCCCCTGGCTCTCTCATGCCCTCCGGCACCTCCCAGAGGATTAAGGAGTCAGAGGAGCTTGGGTGATGGGGATGATTTCCTTGTGTTCTTGCTGCGGGGCTGCAGGTCCTGCTCTCACACCATGTTCCTGTCTCATTTCAGTGCAGAGATGTGAGTGTCCATCAGCTGAGCTGGGCCCCCCTGCTGGTCCTGCCTGCCCAGACAGCTGGGTTGGATACCGAGGAAAATGCTACTATTTCTCAGAGGAGCAAAGGGACTGGGCCTCCAGCCAGAACCGCTGCTCTGCTCTCAATGCCTCCCTGGCTGGGACCAACACCCAGCAGGACCTGGTGAGAGATACTAGCTGCCATGGATGGAGCCTTGGCTCAGCAGCTGCTGCTGGAGTGGTCCTGAGCTTTGCCCCTGGGAGTCGAGGAGGAGCTGTGACCCCTTCATGCTGGGAAGGCAGAGCCAAAGAACTTTGGGGGTCACCCTCTAAACAGCAAGATGCCCTTTAGGGCTGGGTTGGCTCAGGTGTTATCTGGCCTGTTGGGCTTCAGGGGAGGATGGAGGGGGATCAAGAAGACAGCTCAACACAGCCTGAGCTGCTCCTGTGCAGGAGAAAGGCAACTGCTGGCTCATCTTGGCCTGGCCCTTCGTGGCTGAGTTTGGGGAAGGAGGATGGGGGGGAGCGTCTTTGTTTAATGCTGGCCTCGCCCTTTGTCCCCCAGTGAAGTCACTTCTCTCCTTCCTCTTCCTAGGTGATGATGGTGAGGGGTGCTCAGCTGGTCCATGAGGGGATGGCCTTGTATGGGGTGGGGACACCTTAGGCTCCACAGTACCCAACAGCTGCCCCAGCCCAGGGGAAATTGGGGTGATGGGGATCTGTGTATGGGGTGGGAAGGTAAATCCTGAGTTACCCAGAGCTGGGCAGGAGGGGGAAAGATCCCCAGCCACTCCTGGAACCAGCCCTTCAGTGCACAGCTGGGATGTCCTGCCTAGACCTTGAAGAGCAGCAGGGTACAGGCTCTGACCTTATCCCTCCTTGTGCTGTTTTTAGGTTTTCATGGTGCAGCACAAAGGCAGATTTGACCACTGGATTGGCCTCTGGAGGGACCCTGGGAGGCCCTGGAAATGGGCCAATGGCACTGAATTCAACAACATGTGAGTCTCTTTCTCTGAATCAGTGTTGTGAACAGACAGAGCATTTATTTTCTGTATCTGTGTGGTTGAGCTCCAGCTGTCAGCCCAGGCAGCAACAGGTGATGTAAGCAACAGCATCTACATGGACACCCATGGGCAGATTAATTCATGGGATTATGGGCTCTTGACCAGGGACCCACAAACTGGGGGGGAATAAAGATGTTCTATGCTGGAGCCTGGGCTCAGCATTATTCTCCCACCCCAGCCCCAACTTTGGCCCACCTCCGAGGGCAGTATAGGCCAGCCCAGGGTCCGGGCTTTCCTTTCCTCCCTTGCTCCTGGGTTTGCCAGTCCATCCACAGAGATGGAGCCCGCTGCTGTGCACTACAACACAGCCTTGGGTGTGGCATAGCCACAATGGAAGTTGCCACAAGTGTGTTGGTTGGTCCCTCTGTTCTGGAAGGCTGAGTAGCATGATTAGGCACAAGCTCCTCCCCGCCAGCACTGGCCATCTTGCAGAGGGGTAGACTGGAGGGGGGAGGCAGCCTTAGGTGAGGGTGGGTGGGGCTGCAGGCAAGGCCCAGAGGCCTGTAATCCACAGCTATGGACACTGTATTGACCTAACTACACCTTTCTAAGCCAGGGCTCAACAAAATTAGTTCCCAGTTTGGTGTCAGCAATTTTAGTTTTGATCACCACAAGGCTCTCGTCTGCTGCATTTTGGCCGCAGAGCTAGGAGCCTGGCTACAAATCCCAGTCTAGAGATTTATTTCCCAAACATCCACCCTACACACCTCCTACACCCCCCCCCCCAAATTTTTCATCAGGCCCCCAGTTGTCAGCTAGTAACCAGTGTTATACCAATTTAGTGAGCACCCCCCCAACCCACCCTAATTTCAAGTGCTAGGGAGAATACTGTCTCAGTCTCCATGGTGACCTAGCCCCAGTGTTTTGTCAAGCTCTGACCTCAGCAGTATATATCTTGTGGATGTGGATTTAAGTTGGTGTAGTGGGTTGCTTTCACTGGTGTGAGCTACATTTAATGTAGGTGTCCCTTATAAAGTTCGGTCAACATAAGCTGCCTTATGTTGACCTAACTGCATTACAGACCAAGTTTAAATGAACTGTTACCACTCAAGAAGGAACTTGGAGTCGTTATGGAGAGTTCTCTGAAAACATTCACTCAGTGTGCAGCAGCAATTGAAAAAGCCAACCAAATGTTAGGAAATATTAGGAAAGGGATAGAATGATCAGACAGAAAATGGCATACTGCCACTACATAAACTCATGGTACACCCACAACTCAAAGTGTGTCATTCTGGTTCACTGCTTCAAAAAAGAGGTATTAGAATTGGAAAAAAGGTGCAGAGAAGTGCAATGAAAATGAAGGAGTGTGGATCAGATCTATAGCTATAAAATCCTAACTGGTGTGGAGGAAGTGTAGAGAGAGATCTTATTATACAAGAGCTAGGGGGTCACCCTGAAATTAAGAGGCAGCAGGTTTAAACAAACAAACAGAAGCATGGCTCCACACAGCGCACAGTTCCTAGAGGATATTGTGGCGGTCAGAAGTGTAACTAGGGTCAAACAAGGATTAGCAAGGTTCATGGAAGACAGATGGGTCAGTTCCTACTAGCCAAGTGTTTAGGGACACAACCCCCATGCTCTGCGTCCCTAAACCTCTGCGTGCTTGAAGCTGGGACTGGACAACAGGGGAAGAATTGCTTGATAATTGTCCTGCTCTGTTCTGTGCATTTCCTCTGAAAAATCTGGCTCTGGCCAGTGTTGGAGGACAGGACACTGGGGAGATAGACCATTGGTCTGACCCACTGTGGCTGTTCCGAGGTGTTTTACAGCTGAATGGCATTTTACATAAAGCCCTTTGTGGTGGGTGAGAAGCTGGGAAATGGGCCCAGAGCAGGTTCAGGAAGCTGGTCAGAGATGACCCGTTTAGTTCCAGTGACACACTGTTGTGTGGTTCAGCAGAGCTGCCATAATGTGAGTGGTGGCTTGGTTTTGTGATAGCATCATGGGGTATCTCTTAGCAAACCTGCTTGGGGTATGTCTGTGCTGGGCCTCCCAGCTGGGTAGACAGGCACACAGCACAGTGTGGCTGTGTGTGCAGGTGCCAGCTTGGGCAGCCAGACCTGCCTGAGCCTGTGGGTAAAAGAGCAACAGGCAAGCTCCAGCTACTGCCACATCTACGCTGCTACTTCTCCAAGTAGTTCCAACTAAGCTAGCAGGGCCAGTCTCCTCAGGCTGGGGGACATGCATCCTGCAGACGTAGTGCTAACAGCCTGAATGCTCACTGTATGTCTGCACTGCATAAACCACCACAGCAGCAGGCCTCAGAGCTGGGCCTACAAGCTCGGTTTCTGCTACAATGCTAAAAGTAGCTGTGTGCGCTACTGGGCTCTGAAACCTGCCTTCCCTCCCCAGAGAATAACTAGCCCAGTGATGCCAGCCTGAGTGTGCTGAGAGCCTTAGACAGTAGCACTGAGAGAGGAATGGCTCCTGTCATCTCAGGGGTGTTAGCTGGAACCTGCTGTTCTTCGACGAGCAGTGCTCCCGACTGCTCCACTCTGGGTCATTGCCGCGGTACCGCGCTCTGCATCGGATTTTTTTTTTTTTTCCATAGCAGTGGCTCCGTTGGTGGAGAGAGAGAGGAGTCTGAGGCTGTGTCCCTTGGTGTTCCCGCCAATGATGACGTCAGCACCTCGCTCTCGCCAACCGTCACCTCAGTTCCTTTTTACCGCCCTCCGGCTCCGCACGGAGTAAGCGGTGGCTCCCTCAATAAGGAACACAAACTCATCTAAAACCGTCTTTTACCAAAAAAAAAAAAAAAAAGAAAAGAGAAAAGAATAAGAAACGCCACAGTCAGCGATGCCACATGCTGCTGGCTTTAAACGCTGCACTGCTTGCAACGAACCTATGCCGGCCTCGGACGGACATGAGGCATGCATAGTATGTTTGGGCGAGGGAGATTTGTCCCACAAATGCCCTCACTGCAGAAACCTTACCTCCCGTGCCAGGAAAGAAAGGGAGAGAAGGCTAAAACTTTTACTCTTGGAGGGTTCTCTCCGTCCCTCCTCCGATCCCGGCGCCTTCTCTCAGGGCTCTGAGGGAGAGCGCAAGCGGCACTCCAACCTTTCGTCCCCAGTACCTCAAAAAAAATCAAAAAGGACTGGGAAAACACCAAAAACCTCGCAGCAGGAACCCACAAATCAGGTGAACCCTGTGAGGGCGGCTGAGCCGGCAGGAGCTAGTGTTGCCGCACTGACAGCGGAACCGCTGGAAATGCCGGCACCTAGCACACTACCGCCACCGCCGCCGCCGTCAACAGCGGAGCCGCCATCTCCTTCGGCACCGCTTCTTCTGCAGGGCTTTGCCTCCCCTCTGACACAGGGTGCACTCCAGTTACCGGCGCTGCAGCCCTTGCCGCTCAGGCTGCCCCAGGCACCGCAACAGGCACCCTTTGCACTGCCTCCTCCGGCACCGCTTCTGCCAATGAACCCAGTGCCTCAGATGCAGCAACAACTGCCGGTCTCCTTAATAGCCCCGGTTCCGCAACCCGTTCCAGCGGCACCGGCCACATCGCGGCTTCTGGCACCGCAGCCTACAGTACCTCCTCCTCCTCCTGCGCACAAGAAATAGCTGCGGAAGACTAAACATACAGTCAGGGAACAGGAGCTTGTGATTCACACTGCTCCGCCATCACCACTATTCCAAACTGATTCTTCGACTAGTAATCTGTCTAGGAGGTCTAGCCCTACGACCGCTTCTTCATCATCCTCAGCATCTTCAGCATCCCCCCCGGCTTCACCTATCAGCCACCAAGCCACAGCAGTCCAGCCTTCTACCAACATCGTGTACCCTTATCCTTATCCACCATGGATGCCTTTTCCACAGGCTCCAGGCATCACTTATCCTATATGGCCGTATCAACAGTTTCAGTACCCTACAAATCTCGAACCACATCACCTTCCGCCCCAACCGGCTCTAGCCCATTCTAACACACCAGCCGTTACCACTACTGCACTGGACACCCCACAACAACTGCCAGCAGATTACCTGAAGCAGTTCCGAGATCTCTTCCAACAGGCTGCTGTCGCCATGAACATCCCTCTTAACGACAGCCCTACACCACAACATAAACTGTACAAGATTCTTCAGGCATCTGTCCCCAACAAATTGGTGTTACCCATGGATGAAGGCATAATCTAACCTGCAATGGACATATGGCAAACTCCGGCTTCCATCCCTCCTTCTAACAAGAAATCTGATAAGAAGTACTTCATTGCCCCCAAGGGCAATGAATTCCTTTTCAACCATCCTCAACCGAATTCCCTCGTAATCGAGGCAGCAAACCAGAGAACCAGGCAATCGTATAACAAAACTAGCTCCACCAACAAGGAGGACAGGAAGCTGGATTCTCTCGGTCGCAAGGTGTACACCTCTGCAGCCCTCCAGCTAAGAATAGCGAACTACACAGCTCTGCTCTCCAGTTATGACCATGAGCTCTATTCTAAACTCTCTGAGCTCACAGACTTCATTACACAAGAAAAATGGGATCAGTTCGACCTCCTACTTACCGAGGGCAGACTGGTAGCCAAGATGGCACTCCAGGCCTCTCTTGATTCAGCCGATGTCGCTGCACGAACTCTTGCCACGGCAGTAGTCATGCGCCGTGCCTCTTGGCTCCAGGCTGCAGACCTGCCCAAACAAATGCAGCGTACAATTGAAGACCTACCGTTTGACAAGGATAACTTATTCGCCAAATCTACTAATGACGTAATGCACGACCTCAAGGACTCTTGTGCAACACTCCGTACACTGGGGATCTTTCCCACAGTCTCACGTCGTAAATTCTACAGGACTCAACCCCTTACGACGAAATACCCACACAACCAGTACAACCGCAGAGCGGATAATTATAAAAATAAACCAAGACAACCGCGTCGCAACAAGCAGCCTTTCCAAACAAATCGGAACCTGCAATCCACTGATACAAAACATCAATTTTGATGCCTTGGTCGAGGGAACTACCAGCCATACCCTCCCCAAGGTACAAAGGTCACCATCTACACACCTAATCTTCAAGGACAAGCTACACCCGTTTTTACATCAATGGCAGCAGATCACATCCGACAGATGGGTGCTAGAGATCATACAAAAAGGATACTCCATCCCCTTTCTATCGAGACCGAAGCCCCAACCCCCTTCCCCGTCCCTCTTCAGGGACCCAATTCACGTACAATACCTGCAGGAGGAGATTCACCATCTTCTCCACATTGGAGCCATCAAACGGGTCCCGCAGGACCAAACAGGGAAGGGTTTTTATTCCCCATATTTCTTAACCCAGAAGAAAACAGGGGGCTGGCGACCAATATTAGATCTCAGACGCCTAAATGTCCACGTCCAAGTAAAAACATTCAGGATGGTGACTCTACCGAATATCCTATCAGCACTTCAGCAGGGGGATTGGCTGGCCTCCCTCGATTTAAAGGACGCATATTTCCACATCCCAATAAGCCCACCCCACCGCCGCTTCCTTCGATTCCTGTTTCTCCATCATCATTATCAATACACGGTCCTCCCCTTTGGACTTTGTACGGCGCCAAGGGTGTTTTCCAAGGTCATGGCACCGGTGATCGCCTTCCTGCGCAAGCAACACATCTCCATTTTCCCTTATCTAGACGATTTCCTCCTACGGGCCTCTACACAATAACAGACCCACCACATAACCCAGATTACAATGGACCTGTTCAGCTCTCTAGGTCTTCAAATAAATCTCGAAAAATCTTGTCTTCAACCGACACAAGAAATTCACTTCATTGGTGCCCGCATCCATACCCCATCAGCAAGAGCTTTCCTCCCCATGGACAGGTTCCTCAACTTACAACAGTTGGCTACCTCCATCCAGGATTCCCCAATCACCACAGTACGCACGTGCATGCGGATGCTCGGCCACATGTCCGCCACCACTTACCTGGTCCATCATGCTCGTCTACGCATGCGTCCCTTCCAGTTGTGGTTCCTATCCCAGTTCAAACAACAGCGACACTCCCTCAATCGACCTCTAGCCATCCCAGCCACAGTCAAGCACTCTTTAGCCTGGTGGACCGACAGCAACAATCTCCTGCAGGGAGTACCCTTCTTTCCATCTCAACCGGTTATGACCATCACCACAGATGCCTCCCGCAACGGCTGGGGGGCCTACCTCCAGGATTGGACAACACAGGGCAGATGGCAATCAAGAGACATGTCCGCCCACATCAACTTACTCGAACTCAGAGCGGTTTTACGGGCCTGTCAACACTTCCTTCCCCTGATCGCCGGGAAGACAATCAGGATCCATACGGACAACAGATCATGCATGTTTTATATAAATCGCCAGGGGGGCACCAGATCACAAGACCTATGCCTCGAGGCGATGGAGCTATGGAACCTGTGCGCACAGCATTCAATACACCTTGTCGCGGAGTACCTCCCGGGCAAGGACAATACACTAGCAGATTCTCTCAGCCGATCCTTCCCCAACCACCACGAGTGGGAATTACGCCTCGATATTCTACAGGCAATATTCCATCAATGGGGCTTGCCCCTCATCAACCTCTTCGCCACAGAGCGGAACAGGAAATGCCCTCAGTATTGCTCTCGAGCGGGGCACGGTCATGCTTCAAGAGGCGACGCTTTCTCCCAGCATTGGGGCAATGCACTTCTCTATGCTTTTCCCCCAACACCACTAATCCCTCGAGTCCTGTCCAAAATACAGCAGGACAAAGCACAGGTCATTCTAATTGCCCCAGCATGGCCACGTCAACCGTGGTACACGCAGCTACATATGCTGTCCACAGCACAACCTATAACTCTACCCCTTATCCCAGATCTCCTATCCCAGAACCGCGGGACTCAACGGCATCAGTACCTCAACAGACTCCACCTGACGGCATGGCTGCTCGATGGTTCAACAATTTAGAAAACAGGTGTTCACATACTGTTAAAAACATCTTACTAAACAGTAGAAAACCTGCCACACGCATTACTTACCTGCAGAAATGGCGCCGCTTCTCCTCCTGGTGTTCTGCACGAGCCATTGATCCATGCACAGCCCCGCTCCCGCTCATACTGGAATATCTGGCGAACCTGAAAGAGAACAAAGTTTCGGTCAACACAGTAAGAGTACACCTAGCAGCCATCTCTACATTTCATGACTGTGTAGATCACATCTCAACCTTTACTTACCCCACCTCCAAACGATTCATGCTGGGTTTGAGAAACCTTTACCCGGATGTTCGCCCCCCGGCACCCCCATGGGACCTTCCCAAAGTTCTAAGGATGCTCATGGGAGCCACATGCACCTTACTGCACTTATCCATGAAGGTCGCCTTTCTCGTCGCTATAACTTCTGCACGCCGAGTGGGAGAGATAGCAGCTCTCATGGCGCACCCCCCATATACTATTTTTTACAAGGACAGAGTGTCAATGAGACCTCACCCAAAATTCATCCCTAAGGTGGCTTCTTCATTTCACATCAACCAGACTATCCATTTACCTGTGTTTTATCCAAAGCCACATACAACATCACAACAAAGAGCACTGCATACATTAGATGTCAGGAGAGCCCTTTCTTTTTATCTGGAACGGACACAGGCATTCCGTAAGACTCCCCTGTTATTTGTCTCCGCCGTCGAACGTTCCAAGGGCCAACCTATCTCCAAACGCAGGCTGTCCACCTGGATCTCCTCTTGTATTAGGGCGGCATATGACACCTCACACTCCGCTCAACCTGTCTCCGTCCGCTGTCATTCTACACGGGCGATGGCATCATCTCTGGCCTTCCTAACGAAGGTGCCTCTACATGCCATATGCCAAGCAGCAACTTGGTCTTCCACAGACACCTTTGCCAAGCATTATGCTCTGGATCAGCTCTCTGCCATGGACACTGCAGTGGGACGAGCAGTGCTCGACTCAGTTCGACCGCCACTCTCTGAAGTACCCGCCTCCAGCAATAGTAACTGCTAACAGTCACCCAGAGTGGAGCAATCGGGAGCACTGCTCGTCGAAGAAATGGAGGTTACTCACCTTGGTGCAGTAGCCGAAGTTCTTCGAGATGCATGCTCCCGACATGCTCCACTACCCACCCACCTCCCCTCTACTTCGAAATATTTCTTTGCCTTCAGCAGATGGTTTCGCAGTAGAAAGGAACTGAGGTGGCGGTTGGGGAGAGCGAGGTGCTGACGTCATCATTGGCGGGAACACCAAGGGACACAGCCTCAGCCTCCTCTCTCTCTCCACCAACGGAGCCACTGCTATGGAAAAAAATCCGATGCAGGGCGCGGTACCGCGGCAATGACCCAGAGTGGAGCATGTCGGGAGCACGCATCTCGAAGAACTTCGGCTACTGCACCAAGGTGAGTAACCTCCATTTCTGGGGCACAGCCCAGCAGATGGTTCTGGATCGTTGCCTATCAGACTGTGCTGGGGCGATGTTGGTCACGAGCCCCCCACTGCTCCTACTCAGGTGGGTGGGGTCTGTGTTCTCCCTTCTCTGGGACAGATCCCATCCTACCTGGAGCCAGAGTCAGGTGATCTGGGTCTGGGGAGATCCCAGCCTGCCCACAGAGAAGTGCTGGGCCTCTTTCCCAGTACGTCATGTGGCTATTCAATAGACAGGAGCAGGAACTGGGAGGCAGGATTTGTCTATGGCTCTGGATTGTCTGGATCCCATCCAGTTCCCAGGTCTGACATGCTGGCCTCCATCTCTCAAGGGAAGTGCTGTGTGACTGGCTGGGGTCACACCATGCTCCCTGGGCTGTGTGGCCATCTCTGCACTGCTGGCATTTCCCTCCAGCCCTCCCCCACCCAGTCTGCCCTGACAACTGGTGTCACCTGCCCAGGTGTCCTGCACCCAGGTCTTCTGTGTGGAGTTACTGCTGCTCGCCTTGCTGACACTCACCTAGCACCTGCCCTTTGGGTGGGTTGGGCCTGCAGGGACCCCTCCAAATTCAGCTCAATGAGTGGAGGCAGGGAATGGGATTAAGTATCCACCCAGCATACAAGCTCCATGGATCCCAGTTGACCTTAAAACTTGTCTGGGCCCTGCTGCCCCATTGCCCCTGTCTGCTG
>VOCP01052755.1:0-15812 GCA_007922195.1 Podocnemis expansa
GACAAATTAGAGAGAGTCCAGAGGAGGGCAACAAAAATGATCAAAGGACTGGAGCACAAGCCCTATGAAGAAAGACTGAAGGAACTAGGCTTATTTAGCCTGCAGAAGAGAAGATTGAGGGGGGATTTGATAGCAACCTTCAACTACTTGAAGGGTTGCTCCAAGGAGGATGGAGCTCGACTGTTCTCGGTAGCAACAGAGGGCAGAATGAGAAGCAATGGTTTCAAGTTACAGCTGGGGAATTCCAGGCTGGATATTAGGAGAAACTTCCTTACTAGGCAAGTGGTGAAGCATTGGAATAAGCTGCCTAGGGAGGTGGTGGAATCTCCATCTCTGGAGGTGTTCAAGGCCCAGCTGGACAAAACCCTGACTGGGATGATCTAATGGGAGTGGTCCTGCTTTTTTTGGCAGGGGTTTGGACTAGATGACCTTGTGGGGTCCCTTCCAACCCTATGATTCTGTGATTCTATGATTTAATTGTAGTTACTAAAGGATTGGCTGGCAGTGTGGAATTCTGGGTAAGACCCAAGCTTATATTGTTCTGGGTGATGTGGCTGGCCCTTTGGGGTCAGGAGAACCTATTTCTTGAAGAGGCCCTGTGGCTAGAGGGGACCATAGGAACTTATGTGCAGTAAGGGGGCTGTGTCTGCTTTGTTTTGCTCAGTGATGACCAGAGTGGGGACTCAGAATCATGTTTTGTGGCTGACTGGGAGATTGGTTTAAGTACCACCCATCAGTGGTCTGGGGGTTTGGCCCCTGGTTTTGCAGCTTGCCCTGATTTTGGCACATTCAGAAGGTTATTCCAGGAGGTCCAGGTCACAGAGGCCCAGTGGCCCTGCAGCCCTTGATAAACCACTGATTTGAAGGTCCCTAGGTAGCAAAGCATTTATAAAGGTTTTGGCCTTTAAATCCACCTAATGAGCAACCCTCCAGGAATGTACAGTAGCCCGGTGTGTTACCGAAAAGTTTCTCGATTTGAGCCGCTCAGGTAGTCTACCTGAGTGGTAACTGGGTCTTCAGGAGGTTCGTGCCCACTGCAGGTCTTTCACCCTGTCACTCGATCTATACCTGTGAGGTCACCACACTAGAGGCAGATAGTCCGGTTGAAACACAAGAAGTTTATTGGCAGGGGAGGGAAGGTGGGGTAAGGATACTTTAACTTCAACAGGTATGGGTAGAACAACAACGTAAGTATTGTAATTACAACCCTTAGGACCTCGCTTTATCACCAGTGCTCCCCCTTCAGTCACACCCTCCTGCCTATTTGTAGGATGGGGTCAAGGTACCCACGAGCCCTTTAGTTCTCTGAACCGGCTGAGTAAATAACTCCCCAGTCCCCTCCCTTCTCCTTCTGGAGAGATGCGTGATCTTCACTCTGAGGATCCACTCCTTGTACCTTCGAGTACAGTTCGCAAGTGACCCCATGGGTGCTTGCACCCCACCAACCCCTTCTTAATTACGGTTGGGTCTTCGGCTCGACCAGCCCCTGGTCCGAACACCCTTGAGGCCAGTCCCCTGTTGTCCTTGGTCTTCAGGTCCGGACCTGGGCTGTCTGCTTCAGGGCTTTTCCGCCCCTGGGGTCCTTTTTCAAAAGTCCTTTGCCCCTAGACTGAGTCCTTTAGGCAGGGCAGCTTCACCAACAATGTCCTGGCCACTGCCTCTTCAGGGTCTTCCTCGTCAGTGGTGGCAGGTCCTCTTCAGCCTTCAATCTGAGAGATTAGTGTCCAAGCCCCTGACTCTGAGAGCCAGAAGCTTGGGCAGGCTTCGGTCCCTAATCTCTCAGAGAGGCCTCAGTGAAGTCACGGCTGTCCTTCTCAGGAGGTTGGAGCCTGGATCTCTCTGGTGCAGAACACAGCACGAAGCCCCGAGCCCAGGCACCAAACTCCCTTAAATCTGGGGTCCCCAGCCAATCAGGAGGGCCCGTTGTGCATCCCCTTTTTCAGCGTGCTTTCAGTCTCATGGCCTGGCACCAGAGGAGTTCTGGAAAGTTCCTGTCAGCCATGTGCTGTCTCCAGGCAGATCCCCCTGCCTTGGCTGACTGCCAAGAGTCTTAAGTGGTTACTTAATGTAACCCTTATTCACAGTCCACACTATACTACATTAAGTAAACCTACTAAACAAACCAGCTGCTGCTGGGGAGACACAGAACAGGATTTTAACAGCAAGTATGAACAGTATTAATTAACATAATTAAATCAACTTGTTATATTAACCTTATCTATCTTATCATAACATTTACGAGGCATACAAAGATAAGTATACTCTAGGCTTCTAAAATTTCCCTTATCAGGTGTACACTTACTGTTAAAGGAGTAGCTGAAGGAAATTGAACCTTTGCAGGTAAGTTTTGCGGTGGGGGTGGGGTGTAAATGGGGATGGTCCTGAGAGCCAGTGTGACAAGTAAAGGTTAGAGAATATAGCACATAGTTTTTAGTTAGGCTTGAAATATATTACCTGCAATGGGACTTATGTGGGCTGGGCAGGGTAATATGTGGGAGGGATGGTCACAAGAACCACCACCTTCACATTATATAGAACTGGTATCCCCTCACCATTGCGTTGAGCAAGGAAATACAATTTGCTGGGTGGGATCTGCAGTGCTCAGTGGCCAGGGGACAGATGATGGGAGATGTGTGGATGGGTGTGGGTTATACCAGGGAACTTTTCCTCTCAACTAGGAAACTCCACTTATTAAATACGGATAGCAGCCATTCAACAACCTAATATGATGAGACACCCAGCCAGTCCAATGAACAGAGCTGAGCTTGTACCAGACCCCTCTTAAGTAAATCAGGATGCTTGGCACAGCTATTAAGATAACTCCAGACTGAATGGTGCAGAACACAAATTCTGGAAACCCAGACCCTCTGAGGAACAAATGTGTTCCAACTGGCAGCTGAATTGCCTGCTGATTGCACTGGACTGACGTAGCCTATGGTCTTTGAACCAGACTCTTATTCACACCTCAGTCATATTACTCATGTTGCTGGAGTGCTAATCATATTAGTTGTTCTATTAATTATATTTATGGGATGTTTAAAGTTATGTGCTGCCCTGACCTCTCCCTGAAAACAACAGCTGTGATTTCCACAGTACTGGCCAGCTAGCAAACCAGCCTCATCTCCCTGTAGTATGATCAGTGGACTAAGGCATTGGCCCATTGGAGTCAGGGCCTCTTGGACAAATGCCTCACTGGCCATCATATGGGAAGAAGGGGCTCCTTGGCCCTTCTTTGAAAGAGATTTGGGAAAAGTAGGATGCAATCGGCTTGGTCCTCAGTTGCGCCGCTTTTGGATGTGGAGTTCCCAGCCCTTGCAGAGACTGGGCAGAACTTGCCTAGCTCTGCACCCTTCTAGCCCTTGAGTAGGCCAAGGAAGAGCATCCAAAGATCAGGCCTTCAGTCCTCAAGTAGGGCAAGGTGGAACACTAAATGCCTGTAGCCTTCAAGCCCCTCAGGTAGGGTAAGGCAAAGCACCCACAGTCAGGAGCCTTCAGTCCCCTGAGGCATGGTAAGGCAAAGTATACAACCAAGTCTGTGTCCTTGAATCCTTCAGATAGTGTAAGACAAAGCACTCACAGTCAGGCAGGATTGGGAGGAGAAAGTAGGCCCACCCACTCCACTGCATTCCAGCCCAGGGCCCTATCAGTGGCAAAACAGTGCCACTGGGTCAGTGGGCTGCAGCTGAAGAACTGACCCCAAAAGCACCTGGTCACTCACCAGCTGTCCCTGGGCTACTTCCTCCAATTTCCCCCCTGGTGGGTTACCAGAAGCCCACAATCCTCCACATCTTCCAGGTAGGTGTCCAGTGGGATCCCATTCAGGCCTTTGGTGTCAACAGGCAGCAGGTCTGGCAACCCCTCTCGTCCACCCACCAGTGACAGCTCCTCCAGATGATAGGGATTCAGTGCTGCCTGCTAGTAGTAAAGGGACCTCAATCAAACCGTTATGATGCCCCCTTTCCACTGGAAATCCCACCCACCAAACAGCCCCCCAACATCTGGTCCTGGTCCAGCCCCTGCCCACCTATCACTGGAAGTCCCCCCCCCAACCCGGTCACTTGATATCCAGTCCTGCCCCTGGGTGTGACTTCTGGAGCAAGATGGAACCTGACTGGAAGCGGGTGGCGTGACCCCTCCCAAAATGCCTCCATTTTGCCCCCAAGAGCAGGATTCCAGAAGGGCACGTGACTCAGCAACCCACCCCAGAAGAGAGCTGTGTTACCCTCTGCCAATAGGGAAAGGGTTTAGATCGCCCTGACCGCACCAGGTGAACCAATCAGAATGGGTGGAACCCCATGCCCGATCTCTGGGCCTTGATGGTTGGCGGCAGCTGGCACCACCCCTTGGAAGTCTCGGGCCTTCAAAGCTGCACAACCCCTGGCTTGTGTGTGAGACCACGTGGTTCACAGCTTGTTCATAACATGGACACCTTCACCACCCCCGTGAGGCCTTTGGAACCTTTAACAGTCCTTGGAGAAAATGCTGTGATAGCGACAGTTTGTTGGAGGAGGAGACCAACATGTCGGTGGATACCCCAGGCCCCAGAATCCCTGAGATCGTGAGGAAACTTGATAGGCCTGATGGTCTCCTGCTCTCCATCCCCATGGAGGAAAGTGATCACGGCTCCCGAGAGTCGCAGGCAGACAAGACCAAAGGAGATGTGGCACAGGTATAGGAATGGGGAGAGTAATTGATCTGGCTGGCATGGCTCTAAAAAGGGTGGTGAACTTACAGCTCTTTTTTCCCTGAAAAATCTCTCAACAGCTTGACAACAACTTTATATGGACCTTTGAGAACCTGTACATCAGTAGCCCCATGAAAGCAAATGTATTGTACATCGGTTGTTTCTGCCCATGTCTGATACACAGAGCTCAGAAGGAAAGAGCAAAATGGATGAATGAAATATGCATCATTTGTTCCTGCCCATGTCTGAAACATAGCTGAGAGGGAGAATGAAGCAGCTCAGGCTCCTCCATGGGGTGGTGGCCGGTTTTGCAGGATGTTGTAAATGAGGGGTTTTAAACTTAGCGATTAATAAAAACTCATTTAAACTTGTCAGTAAGAATGTGTGTGCTTCACACTTGTGTGGGTAAAAGACCTTGGGGGTGACAGCCATGTCGGAGAAGATGGCTCTTTTAAAAAAATATATTACAACCCCAGGAAAGTTGGGAGCTTTGGAGGGGTGAACGCTCTTTTCTGGGCAGCCAAAAAGCACAGTGAAACTTTGAACAGGGATCAAGTAGCAGACTGGATTTCAGACCAGGATGTTTACACTTTACACAGACTAGATGGAATACATGTTAAAAGAAACAAGATGGTTGTTTCAGACGTGGATGAGCAACAGCAAGCAAATTTGGTTGATATGAAAAGGTTCTCCAAACACAATAGCAGTGTTAAGTACATTTTTATAGTGATAGACATTCTATCTTAACACATCTGAGCCTTAGGCCTCAAAGGCAAGACAAGGGGCGAAGTGTCCAAGACCACCTCATAAGTCAAAGCAACAACTGTTACCCCTACAGGGCTTTTACAGAGTCAGTGCTCAATTACAGCGAGAACACTCTTGCCACACAATTTTCCTCCAGCTTGTTTTTAAAGACCCCCCTGGAAAGCACAAAAACGCAGAGTGGACTGGTGAGAATCTAGGGTTTGTGAAACGTGCAAACCTGACCGCCCAGAGCAGGATGATAGAGCTATTGGGCCATCTACACAGTGACCTGTTTTTTCAAGAAAGCTTTTGTTGAATGGTGTGGACATGAAAATCAAACTGATGCATAGTAAGGACACCTTCTGCTTAATGGGTGATGCAGCCCAAGGCTGTAAACTGCGCATTGTATCAGCATCCCTTTTTGTGAAGAAAGTGCCAGTAGCCCCAGGCATATTTCTGGGGCATGCAGAGGCCCTGCTCACGGCTAATGCTAAATACCCTATGGACTGTGTGGGAATTAAAGTGTTTAGCATCCCTGTGGGAAGCAGGGTCAGTAACCAGAAAAACCTGTTCTTGGGACAGCTACCCAAAATGATTGTCCTGGGGTTTGTGGATAATTACACTTTCAGTGGGAGTTAGGCTAAACCCCTTTAACTTTAAACATTATGATATTAATTTTTTGGCCTTGTACGTGGATGGAGAACAGATACCCACCAGACTCTCCAGCCGGACTTTGAGGCTGGGCTCTGCATGAAGGAGTATATGATTCTGGTACAGACAGATGGTAAATACATGAAAGATCATGTGCTGCTAATTGACTGTGTTGAATTTGCTCAGGGTTATATGTTGTTTGCCTTTGACCTCTCCCCTGATCAGGAATGTGCGGATCATTATTCCTTGATTAAAATGTGAAACCTGAGAGCAGAAATATGTTTTGCAAAGGCTTTGACAGCCACTGTCAATATGATCATGTGTGGGGTTTTTGACGTGATAGAGATAAATCAGAGGAGAAACATCCTGTTTTACTACACATTAACATGGATACCGTGCAGCCCTCACATGTCTTATTGGTGGACTCTGCCATGCAAGAGACTTTCTTAGATATGTTTCCCAGTGACTGGCTCCCAGGCAGCAGGCTAACACGAAGACCCCTGGGTATGGTGGTCAACTTGCACCCGCACAATCAACCGGGTGAACACTAGCTAGCTTTGTATCTGGCGGAGTGCAACCATGGAGAATTTTTTGACTCGTATGGGCACCCCCCCCAAACAGCATGTTTTTCCCCAGAAGCATCATGAAATTATTAAACAATAATGCCATCCACAGTATGTTTCACACTGGACAATTACAAGACCCCAGTTCTGACGCTTGTGGCTATCACTGTGTGTTTTTCTTACATCATCCCATAGCAAGGGCTTACCTTTTGACAAGATTTTAAAATTGTATTCTAATGACTTAATGCAAAATGACTGAATGGTGATGATTTTTCTAAGAAAAATAAAAAGAAAGTTCTTGGGCTTCTCTGGGCTTGCTCAAAACATGTTTCAAGTCCAGACGTGTGTATCTTGCAATGACTTTTCCTTAACAAAATGCCCCAGATGTGCAATTTAAAGACAACTGGTGTCTGGTGTTTTTTTTTTCTTTTTTTAAATACATGGGACAAAAAATTTTTAAGAAGTATACAAAATTTTTATTTAAAGCAAAAAAAAAAAAATTCTCAGAGCATGAAAAAGAAAAAATATCACCCTTTAAAACATATCATTTACAGCATGAACACACACACACACACACACACACACACACACACACACACACCATTTGGTTTACAGCATGAAAAAGAAAAAAAAACATTACCATTTAAAACACCTGGTTTACAGCATGAAAAAGAAAAAAAATCACAGAGTGAGTCATTTGGGTCTTTTAACTAGATATTTTTTTTGGGGAGGGAAAAAAGGTTCACAATCAGCTTTGGTATCAGCTGCTGAAGCCTTCAGGCATTCCAAAAGATCTCTGTTCTCTGTGTTGCCCATGACAGAAGATGGCATGTTTAGCTCTGCCATGGCATTCATAAATGCATCCCAGCCTTTGGGTATGTGTTTGTTAGGAACAGAGCACATCTGAGTGACAGCCCTGACTAAGTTGAGTATATTAGAGCCATGAACCATGGACCCTTTGTGCACAAAAGCCCCTTTATCCTTTGTCATGGAGAACCCAGAAAAGCCTCTTGGATCCCCTCTGTTCACAGCCCACCAGGGATTCTGCTACGGTGGAGCTTTCTCCCATTCACCAGGGTCTCCACGCTACCTGTAGCCAGCTTCCCAAATCCAGGCCCAGAGAGTCCGATCCTTGCTCTGTCTGGTCTCCCTTGGGGGGGGGGTTCTCCCCCTACAAGGGTCCCAGCCGTCCCAATCAGTAGTGACACTCAGCCAGTGTAGCAGTCAGAGGGTTTATTAGCAATCCACTTAGCACAGCAGCTAGGACAGTTGGCTCTCAGATCACCTAGGAGGGCAGATAGTAAACCCCCAGGACAAGCCCCGGAGGTCCTGCCCCTCCGACCTCCATCTTCCTTCTTCCCCTCTCTCCCCTTTGTTCTCCTCTCTATCCAGCTGCCCTGCCCCTGGTCTAAACCGGCCACAACCTGTCACCCCCAGGGGGTCCAGGTACGGTCGCACTAAAGCCTCTTCCCCCTTAGTGGTACCTATAGTTTTCACACCCCTGTGTCCCATCACCAGAATACCATCGCCAAAGAACAGGAACAGAAAAGAACCACAATAACCCAAGAGGTTTTCTTACTTCATCACATCCTTCCACTAAGATACGCTTTTATCCTGTACCAGCTGATTTAGGAATACCGTTGTATTTCTCTTATAACGCTTACCGATACTATCCAACACTGCCTGAGCAACAGAGTCAAAGGTTTCTGGGGAGTTAGCAGGGGTGTTCTTTTCCTGTTTGGGTAGAAAGGGGCTTGCTTTCCCTTGATCCAAATCACGCTGCTTCACATACGTTAGGTACCTTTGAAGCAAGGCAGCATATAGCTTAGACTTTTCATGTTCATCTAAGTCAGTCCTTTGAAGAATATACTTCATTTTGTCATCCAGCAAATGAGTTGCGGTCTTTCTGATATTTTCCTCTGGTGGAGGTGGAGCCCTTAATTGCTCCAACTGGTGAACAGGAACCAGGTACATTTTTTCCACATACTCCATTATTGCTTAGTCAAAAGTCCGGTTATCAGAGGGATAGCAAAACTTAGAGCTCCAATAAATCCCCTGGACTGCTTCACCAGATGCTTTTTTGTTTTAAATGAGATCCTTTTATTACACAGAGTTTTTATCAACATGTGTCTCTTTTTTAACACACACATTTGATTCTGTGTCAAAGGTATGTTTCTTTTTAAGGTGTTCAGCGCTATTTCTGAGATGGCAGCTACAAAATCGTCAGAAGCCGAACACAGTATAGCCTTCCTTTGCTGTGGGGATGATTTACAGAGTAGTTTTAGAAGGGGTAGGTTTCTTTTCAGGTGGCTAGACATGTTTGCTGTTGGCTGCCTCCACTGTTGGAAAGGACCAACCAACAACTCATCTCTTTTTATAGCTGGCTGTTCTTTTTAAAGTGTAAACCACAGGCCAGTCTGGGAGGAAGAGACTGGTTCTTAGTCTACAAGCCTCTGGCGTGGAGGCATTTAAATCAACCACCAGGTAGCTGTAAATTTTTTGGTTATGTCCTCAAAATCTTCTAGAAAGAACAGTGTCTTGCCTGGGTACATTTGCTGGGCAAGTGTGGCAATTTGTAATTTATCCCTGGGGTTTTTGAACAGAACCATGAACTTGGCGTTTAGGTTGATCGTACGACTCTTTTTTCCCCTGACAAAACATGCTCTGAACAATATACATAATGCCCAGGTTCTTGTGATACACGTACTTCATAAAGGCTTTCTCAATTTCATTGCTTTCACAAGCGGAATGCATGAGATCATCTATGATAACCATATTTACTTTACTGGTAGGAAACAACTGGTCATCATCAAAAGCAGCAGGTAGCCCCTCTACAAAATTGATAAAGGAATATTTACAGAGGAGTTCTTTATACAGAGGCTGCCAGCAACTGTAACACCTGACAATATTCTCAGGCATAACAGATAACATTCTCTCAGCATTATCCAATACATTTTTATGAAGTAACTTTTCCCGCAGCTGCTAGGCCCTGCGAGAATGACAGAAAAGGGGTTTTTCTACCGCATGTCCATTTCTCAATAGCCGTAGGGCAGTGTTTTAAATCCTTCTATGAGGACCCTCTTGTTGTAAACAACTTTTTGCATTTTCTTAAGGGTCTTGGTCTCTATTTCCCATTGTTTTTGTTCCTCACAATAGAGGGTTGACGCACCTCTATTTTTTTGGAGCTGCTTCCTCCAGGTCAGCACTGTAGTTCAGAACCAGTTCTTTTAAACTGTCCAAGTTGATTTTTTCCATAGTTTGCTATGTGCAGGGTAATCCCTTTCACTTTCAGATAGGCCTTTCCTCCTGACAGCTTGTACCTGTACTTTTTTGGACTGGCCAACATAAACTTGGTGATGTGCTGATCTGGCGGGATTTCGCTTGTGAGGTCCCCTAAATAATTCCCCAGAGGGGGATTCCAGTCACCCTCCCTTTGCACAAATATCACTGAGTCAGTGTTGTGGTACAGGCACTGCTCTTGCAACCTGTCTAACAGGTTGTACAGCTCCAAACGGGCATAAGCAGTGGTGAAACAGACAATGAAAACAGTAGTATTGCCGGGGATCATGGACGGTCTTTTGCGTGCTTCCAAGACATGCACACAGTTTCATCATTGATAAACTCACAGGATGAAACCTCGTAATTGGGGGAAAACAGGTACTGAAAGATTTCTTCGGCGTGTCTCACGATGCTGGTCTTGGGCAGATTCGTTCTTTGGCCAAATTTACCCTAGAGAGAATTTAAGAACAATTTAGCAATTTGACGCTTAGGGGGGGTTCAGAAGTGATTTCAGAGGGGTGTAAATGCACCCCTTCTTTCTGATAGAAGTCTTCAATGTACTTATATTGTTTTTCCTGGTCCGTGCACCAGCAGGGATACCCTGATGCCTCTTGTTTCTGATGGAGGTGCAATTTCATGTACTCCAAGAAGAGTTGACCAGATTTTTGTTTAAAATCCCAGATTTCATAGATTTTTCCACTGTGTACCCCTTTGCTACAGCAGCATTCAGCTCCACAAGTGCACCAAGTCTCCAGGAGGGCCCGCTCCTCATCAGTGCGGGTGCATGTGTCCTGCTGCTCGATCTCTCCACAGGTTTGACACAGAGGGAACATGAGCTTGCCACCCACTCTGACAGGCAACAATGGGAAAAAGAGCCCTCACGGGGGATACCCTCTAACTTTGGCAATGCCAAAATAATTTGTGAGAGGACCAAATTTGTCCGAAATGATATTGGGGTGCCTGGCAGGGTATTCTTTTATTTTGTTTATGAAAGGGTACGGGCTGGTAAAATCATAATAGTGGATTTCTTCACTGGGCTTGGGTTTGTAATACAGACGGATGACATTAGTCCTACCCACAAAAAGAGCATCCCTCGGGACCAGAGGCTGAGGTAATTAGGCTTTGTTTAAGAAATCCGCAAGCTCCCTCTCCGTTTCTATCATCGCCTCCCAATCGTGTCCCCAGAGAGTCCTGACTACAAACCCCCTGCTTTTCAAAAAATCAGCCTTGACCTGTGTCTTATTATAAAGAAACCCAAAGATTGACACTATCATCAGATTCAGGTCTTTTTCATGGTAACAGGTGATGCAGCTGTGGCAAAAACATCCATTAAACTCAAAGGCCGGGGGACCCCATCAATGATGGCATAACCATCAACAAGGTAGGGGTTTAATCTCTTCCTCCCCACCCCATAACACATGACATATCTGTTACCTGGGCCTCCTGGGATACCCTTCTGAATGTGCCAAAATCAGGGCAAGTTGCAAAACCAGGGCCAAACCCCCAAACCACTGACAGGTGGTTTGTAAACCAGTCTCCCAGTCAGTAACAAAACATGCTTCTGATTCCCCACTCTGGCCATCACCAAGCATAACAAAACAGAAACAGCCCCCTTACTGCACATCAGTTCCTATGGTCCCCTTTAGCCACTAGGTCTCTTCAAGAAATAGGTTCTTCTGACCCCAAAGGGCCAGCCATATCACCCAGAACAATGTAGGCTTGGATCTTATCCAAATTACTATGCTGCCAGCCAATCCTTCAGTAACTACAACTAGAGGTTTAATACAAAAAGAAAACAAACAAAACATGAGAGATGTTAAAGGGTCAAAGTGAATCACATATATAACAATGATTTAGAGTCCATAGAAAACAAATCCTTGAAGATCCTATAGTTTGCAGGTTAATCCCACTCTGCTAATGTGCACCCAGCACCTGAGTGGGTCTCAGTCCTTTGTTCAGTCCCAGGCGAATAGTTCCAGAGGGGGGTGTTGGTCGCCGACAGACTGAAGGCTAAAGACTAAAGACACAATGGAGAATGGGCAATGACCTTTTATCTCAGAGTCCTTGCCAGATCAAAATGGAGGTGGGCCGCATGGTCAGTTTGGGTAACTGGTCAAACAGGTTTCCTCTTGGGCCTTCTGTAGCTGGGACCCCCCTCCTGATGGGCCATTAATATGACAATATTTTGCAGAGCCCCAGTCTGGGATTGCCTCAGCTCAAACAACTCAGAACACACATAAAAAAAATAAGATTCCTAATTTCTAATACAAACATGATACCTACATGGAAATCCTATAATCATTCCTAGTGGATTACAGCCTTTCTATTGATACCAAACATGGCATATCATATATGGATTATTGCAAATATGAAAAATAATCATCAACAGTCCACTAGACCCAGACAGCATCACAGTATCGAATATCTCTTTTTCTGCCTGCGATAGTTGTCTGGAGGGAGAACGGCTATCATGTTATCCTCTAAAAACAGAAATCTGTACATGGCCATGCAGATGGATGCCAGAGTTATGTACTGGAAAGGATCTATGCACAATTTCACCTCTTATGACTTCCTTTCTCTACAGCATCTGTCTTCGCCATCATTTTCATGATCACCTCTCTTTACAGCACACAGGCCTGCCTCAAAATTTTCACATCCTGCTTGGAGCAATAGGTGACCTCTTTCTGTAAGTCAAAGGTCTCCTTTTGATTGTCCTGGTACTAGTCAAGAAAGCATGCTTTCTCCTGTGGCATCATGCTGTTGACCCTGTAGTGCTCCACCCCAGGCAGAGGCCCCACATAATTTTGGTTTTCCAAAGTGTTAAAAAAATGTGGGAAGTACCCTTTGGCACTTTCAAACTGCAAAGCCTGTGGGAGCTTGCTAAGTTTCATGGGCAGGAAGTTCAGAGAGTCAATAAAATGGATGCCCAGAGCCTTAACGTCCACACACATCAGTGCACATTGTGCGCTATGAACATGTACTTCCAAAACTTTTTGCCAATAAAGGTTTTAACAAAGTTAGGAAGGCACTCATCACCCTTAAACTCCTAAGATTTTTCTGGCTTTAGGGACACAGCAAAAATGTAATTGGGCATGTGCAACCTCCATCTCATGCATGCTCCCAACATCATAAAAAATATACTTTTCTGACTTTTTGGGCTTTCTGATGCTGTCCATAGAACACAAGTGGTCCTCTACCCTGCTATGATGGGGGATCACACAATAACATTCCTTACAGTGCCAGCCTTCGCACTTATGCCCTTCGTCCACATAAGAGTCACAGTTATCACACAAAGTTTTAAACTGACATTCAACTTGGTCTTTAGAGACAGCTTTCAGATCACCATCTAAACACACTTTGGACCAACAATACAGCCTGCAGCTGAGACATCTCTGTTCTGCGCCCAGGTTATCTGAGCATGTCACGCTCAAGCAGAGGCGGCAACGGTATCTGCAAGAGGGGTTGTGACTGTACACCGTGTAGAAAATTCACAATAATTTTTGGCCCCAAACAACCTTTTCACATCCAAAACCCCATAGTAATGCTCATTGTCCAGCAGGAAGAAAAATGTCTAAGGTACACAGGGCCTCCTGTTTTAAAAAATCCCCACCAACCATTTGCTGTATAAAACACCAGCTGAATATTGACACACAAATGCTGTTCAAACACCATAATGTCTCTGAGCATGACCTTTTTTCAATCTGACCACTCCAGTTCTTCATGCAGCTTTCTTGCCCCATCTAATAATTCTGCATCTGTAAGCCTACGGTCTGACATGATGACCAAAAGCTCACCAGCAAAACACAGATTTGAACCAGCATAAGTCAGATCTACAAAGCACTGTCTCTTTTTATGGAGAATTTCACTGTTGAGGATTGAATTCAAAATCCTGTGACTGCCTCCACCCATGTTTTTTTATAACTGTAACAACGAGGCATAACATCCCATCAACGTGCACCTCTCTATTGCTCTGTAACTGTTTAAAAGTGTGATTTAAGAAATCTTCAGTGGAGAGCTCATCCCTATTCCTCCTGAACAAAAAAAGAGGGTTGGTTAAATTCTGACCCTCCAAGCATAACTGAATGTAATCATGTGGGTCTAGCCTGCCATTAACCTCATCAAGAGCCTACTGTATACCCCTGTGCACAGCTTCAACAACCTGCCCGGCTGAACTGATTCTCTAGAGCAGGGGTGGCCAAACTTATGGAACTCAAGAGCCACACAAGTTGATCATTAAACCTTTGAGAGCCACACTGAGGCATATAGCCACATAATTTTACCTACTCCAAAATTACTAAGTTTAAAATTTATTGCACACTTCAAATTTATCATAAAGAGAGGACAAATATTGATCCTACTAATGTCAGATTGTAATAATTACTTAAGGTTACCATGAAAATTAGGCCTATACAGCGGGGGCATTGCTGGATAGCAAAAAAACCCGGAGCACAGGCCCACAGGCTCCACCTGTGCTAGACCCTGCCCTGTCATGGGTCCACCCCCAATAGGCCACACCCACAACTGATGCCCTTCCCCCTCCGTGACCCAACAGGCCCTATCCCTATCCTGGGCCCCACTTGAAACTGGAATTCACATGAAATATTTTGAAGTGAGGAAGTTCCACATGAAACGGAAATTTTGGAAACATGGAGATGTGATGTTTCTGAAAGGAAATATGCTCCCTGGGGCCATGCCAGCAGATGACTAAATGGAAACTGTCAGTTTCTACCCAGCAGCTGTCTAGGCACCAATGCAGTCTGACCATGTAGATTACCATGGATTATCCTGGTCCAGAGTGCTTAGCCTCTGTACCACTCTCCCACCACACAGAGGCCCCATGACATGTTGTGATACAACAACTCCTTCATACCCCTCTGCATTAAAACTGTAAAATGAGCAATCATTCATCTCCAGTGTTCCCTACAAATGAATGAAGGTGCTGGCAATATCCTCTTAAAAGCTCACAGACCATGTGAGGAGGACATATAAAAATTCTCCTCCTCTGACAAGGCATATCATTCCCTATCTCCTACAGGTTTCTGTTGCTAAACATCAGGAGTCAGGGAGATCAGAAAATAGGAGTGGGAGGGAGGGTGGTGGATCAGACCATCCCTGGGACTTCCAGACAACTTGTTTAGGTTCTCCAGATACTGGAGAAGTGGATGGCATCTAGGTGCCCAGATGAAAGATGACACCCTGCTGACCCACACTGAAGACACCTACCATTGCAGTTCTCAAGCTTTTAAAATAGAGCCTATGCCTTCCCTGAAGTTTGCTGTAATGCTTTGCCCTCCACTTTGAGTGGCGGCATGAGATTGTGGAGCAGGGGAGTGGAAGGATGGCAGCACAGCAGCTGCAATTTGCAATGCTGGGCTGCTTATACCCCAGGGCAGGAAATTTAAAAAGGCTCTGACCCTCTCCCAGCTTCCAGGTGTATGCAATCCAGGTAGGGGAAGTTGGGGAACTCATGAGGCAAGCAAGCAGAATGGCTGGGGCTGCCAGTGCAGCTCTGTGAGCAGGGTCACACCAAACTGGCAGATCCAGCCAGACAGCCAAACTGCCTGCCTTCTGCCTCCCCAGCAAATAGCCAAAGAGAGGACAATAAAGTGAACTGAAAACAAGGCAGAGAAGCCTCCTTGCAGTATTCCTCCCACCCTGCCCTTAGCTCCTGCCAGACTCCCAATCCCCCTTCTGGGGAAACAAAGCAGAGAGGATTTAGCAGCAAAAACTAAGTAAGCCCACTCTTACAGGAAAGAGCAAATCCAAACCAAAAATACAGCGTTACTGGGACCACGCTATCCAGTGCAAGACAGACAACATTACAGGAATGCACAATAAAGTACGGCAACTGTAAAACAAGCAAGGCACATTCAAAGAGTAACAAATTTATT
>VOCP01052773.1:0-13308 GCA_007922195.1 Podocnemis expansa
CCCCGCGCCCAGCATCACCACCCCCCTGCCCCAGACATCGCCCCCCCCCCAACAAACTTACTTTGGGGCTGGACTCCAGCAGCAGGGCCCAGCCCTAACTCCTGGTCCAGAGAAGCTCTAGGGAGCATGCCCAGATTTTCTGGGCATGCTCTGTTAGAGCTTCTCTGGGCGGGAGTTTCCAGAACTCCATGCTCCACAGGAGCTCTGTTGAAGACCTTGCACTGCTGGCAGCCTTCTGTGCGCCAGCGCAGCTTAGGCAGAACATTGGTCAGAACTAGCGTTTTTCGTCTATATGTATTTGTACTTTATTGTGAACCCCAAAGTACAAGATGTCCGCAAAAAGGAAGAGCATGACTTCACCCAGAGAAAGCGCCAAAAAACAAAGGAAGGCTATCGATCTTGAGACGAAAATGAAGATAATAAATGAATATGAAGCTGGTAAGAAAGTTAAAGCAATAGCACGCGACTTGGAGCTGGCGCATTCGACCGTCTCGACGATCTTGAAGGATAAAGATCGAGTGAAAGAAGCAGTGAAAGCATCAAAAGGCTATAAAGCCATAATAACTAGGCAGCGGAAAGGCCTCATTCACGAAATGGAAAAATTACTGGCAATATGGTTTGACGACCAGATACAAAAAAGAATGCCAATGAGCCTTTTAATAATTCAAGCAAAGGCACGCAGTATCTTTGAAACATTGAAAGCGCGCGAAAACAAAGAGTCAACGGAAACATTTACAGCAAGTCATGGATGGTTTCAACGTTTTTGTCAGAGATTCAGCCTTCATAATCGGAGTATCAGTGGTGAGGCTGCAAGCGCGGATGTAGAAGCAGCAGAAAGATTTGTGGATGAATTTGACAAAATGATCGAGAAAGGCGGGTATCGTCCGGAACAGATCTTTAATGCGGATGAAACCGGACTATTTTGGAAAAAAATGCCCGAAAGGTCCTACATACACAAAGAGGCTAAAGCAATGCCCGGTTTCAAGGCTTTTAAGGACAGGGTCACGTTGTTGTTGGGCGGAAATGTTGCTGGATTTAAGTTAAAACCGTTTTTCATCTATCGTTCTGCAAACCCACGTGCACTGAAGCAGGTCAGTAAGCACACGCTGCCCGTTTACTATCGTTCAAATAGCAAAGCATGGATGATGCAATCTTTATTTGAGGACTGGTTCATGAACTACTTCATACCCTCGGTCAAGCATTATTGTCTGGAAAACAGTGTTCCCTTTAAAATTATCCTCCTACTTGATAATGCCCCAGGCCACCCCCAGCATCTTGATGATCTACACCCTGATGTAAGGGTCGTGTATCTGCCTAAAAACACAACTGCTGTGTTACAACCAATGGACCAGGGGGCTATATCTACGTTTAAAGCGCTGTATTTGCGCGCAATGTTTTCCAAAGCGGTAGCAGCAACAGAAAATGGTGAAGTAACTCTGCGCGATTTTTGGAAATCATTTAATATTTTACACTGCATAAAGAACATTGAATCAGCTTGGGCGGGAGTGACAGAAAAGTGTATGCAAGGCATATGGAAAAAATGCCTGAAACGTTTTGTAAATAATTTCGAAGGGTTTGAGAAAGACGAACATATCGATGTCATAAATAAAAAAAATGTGGAACTTGCTAATGTGCTTAATTTAGGTGTTGAAGTGGAAGATATTGAAGAATTAGTGGAATATGTTGAGGGAGAGCTAACTAACGAAGATTTAATAGAGTTGGAAGCGCAGCAGCACTTGGAAGAGGAGGAAGAAGAAGAAGAGGAAAGAGTGGAAGAAGTACAAAAGAAGTTCACTGTAAAGGGGTTAGCTGATGTCTTCTCCAAAGTGAATGCAGCAATGTTAGAACTAGAGAGTATGGACCCGAATGTTGAACGGTTCACGAAAGTGGAACGACAAATAAATGAAATTTTACGATGCTATCGTGAAATTTATGAAGAAAAAAAGAAAATTACAATGCAGACCACACTAACGAGATACTTCTCTAAAGTTCCATCCAGGACCCCTACACCTACCCTTACAAGTCCTTCCATTTCCTTGCCATCATCTCCCTCACCAGGGCCTTCTACAGCTCCTGATAACCCTGCTGATCTCTCCGACGATGAAGTTGATGACCCCCCTGCTACTGAACAACACTTTGAAGGATTTGATGAGTAAAAATGTTAATGTAATCTGAATGTTTATTTTCATATTTCTTTGGTACATCATTTTTATAATTTTTGCTGATTGCATCTTTATGTTCTGTAATACAGTATGTAAGGAGTTATGCCAATAAAACAAAGTTATCATGTTGGAGTTTATTTTAAGCCTTTTCTTTACAGTACTATTCAGAATATTAAAAACGATTACCTGTACATATTTACAGTACACTATGCAAACTAAGTACAGTACAGTACATTAGAGCTTAAAACATTTAAAAATATATTAAAAATGTTATAAATGATGCAAAGGTGACATTAAAACTATGTAAAGATGGTTGAAAAACCCACTACCAGTAAAGTACATTATGCCTGAAATACCGGTAGGGCTGCTCCTCGTTTAGTGACCAATTCGTTTATCAACCGGGTTTCAGGAACGGAACCCGGTCACTAAGTGAGGACTACCTGTACCTGAAAAACAAATGTTGACTCAGAAGGTTTATATTTAATAAGAAAATGATCATTATACACACCACATATATAGAATATAGCTTTATGCTGCACCTAATGTTACTAGATGTCACGTAGCCAGTTGGGCTTTCAAAATCATTGAAATGTAGAGCTGGAGGGGATCTTTAGAAGCTAGGAAGTCTAGCTCCCTGCATGATCAAGTATATGTAGATATCCCTGACTGGTGTTTGCCCAGTCTGGTCTTAGCCTCAAATGATGGGAATTCCACAATCTCCCTTGAAAACTTATTCTAGAGTTTAAATATGCTATTAGTTAGAAAGTTTATCCTAATATTTAACCTAAATCTCTTTTACCTCAGATTGAGCACATTACTTCAGTAGACATGGAGAATAATTGATCATCACTCTCCTTTATAATAGCCCTTAACATATTTGAAGATTGTTATTGTCTGCTGTCAGTCGTCTTTTCTCAAAATTAAGCATGCCCAGGTTTTTTAAACCTTTCCTCATATGTTAGATTTTCTGAAACTTTTGTTATTTTTGTTGCTTTCGTCTGGACTCCCCTTTCTCCACATTTTTCTTGATGTCTGGCAGCCAGAACAGGACATGGGATGTTTCTCTCTGTCTTCCATACAACAGAATATTAGCCTTTGTTCAACTGTGTCACATTGACTCAGATTGCATTTGTGATGCATTATAATCTCCCGATTCTTTTTGGTAGTACTACCACAAAGGCAGTTATTTTCTGTTTGTTCTTATATGTTTGATTTTTCTTTCCTAAATGAAGTACTCTGCCCTTGTCTTGTCATTATTGAATTTGATCTTGTTGAATTCAGACTGAATCTCTAATTTGTCTGAGTCTTTCTGAATTCTATTTCGGTCCTCCACAGTGCATGCAACCCCTCTCAGATTGATATCATTTGCAAATTTTATAAGCACTCCACTCTGTTATCCAAATCAGTAATGAAAATATTGAATAGTACTGGACCCAGGACTGACACTGTGGGCCCCCCCATTACATTCTCTGTTTGACGGTGTATCACTGATTAGTACTCTTCGAGTATTATTTCAAGTCGTGTACTTCCTTATAGTTAATTTCATTTGGACTTCATTTTCTCAGTTATGAGTGACAAAATCCTTACTATAATGTATATGACGAAATATCACATCTATTGCTTCCTTCCCATCCACTAGGTCAGTAACCCTGTCAGAAAAGGCATCACATCTCTTGGGAGCCCATAATTCACTGGTGGATCACCTCAGCAGATGCTTTTCCTCTCAGCATGTGTGATCTTTTCATTCTGAGGTCATTAATGTTTGCTTCCAGAAGTGTGGCCTTCCCTAGGTGAAGTCATTCACCACTAGACAGAACATGAAATGCCACGACCTCTATTTGCTGCACCGGCAGAGCATGGGATCCTTTTTAATGTCTTTTTACTCTCATAGGCAGACTGCCAACTCTGCACCTTTCTGTTGATTCCATTGGTTCACGAGGTCATCTGAAAAATCAAATGAGACAAGGCAGAAAAGTTATCCTGGTACCTCTGGTGTGGCCATGTCAACATCGCCTCAGTTGCTTCTGGACTTTTCAGTGGCATGCTCACTCATGCTCCCATCCCATCTAAACTTGATTTCACAACACCATGGCCAGTTGCTTTGCCTGAATCATAGAATCATAGGGTTGGAAGGGACCTCATAGGTCATCTAGTCCAACCCCCTGCCAGAGGCAGGACCACTCCCACTAAACCATCCCAATCATGGTTTTGTCCAGCTGGGCCTTAAACACCTCCGAGACTCCACCACCTCCTTAGGCAGCTCATTCCAATGCTTCACCACTCACCTAGTAAAAAAGTTTTTTCTAATATCCAGCCTCGACCTCCCTAACTGTAACTTGCGACCATTGCTCCTCGTTCTATCCTCCGTTACTACCGAGAATAGTCGAGCTCCATCTTCCTTGGAGCATCCCTTCAAGTAGTTGAAGGATGCTATCAAATCCCCCCTCAATCTTCTCTTCTGCAGACTAAATAAGCCTAGTTCCTTCAGTCTTTCTTCATTGGGCTTGTGCTCTATACCGTTGATCATTTTTGTTGCCCTCCACTGGACTCTCTCTAGCATGTCCCTGTCCTTTTTGTAGTGGGGAGCCCAAAACTGAACACAGTATTTTAGATGTGGCCTCACCACTGCAGAATAGAGGGGAATGATCACATCCGTTGATCTGCTGGTAACACTTCTTTTGATGCAGCCCAGTATGCCATTGGCCTTTTTGGCCATAAGAGCACACTGCTGACTCATATCCAGTTTCCCATTCACCATGACCCCCAGGTCCTTTTCTACACTGCTGCTACTTAGCTGAATGTTCCCCAGCCTGTAGCAGTGCATGGGGTTTTTCTGTCCCAGGTGCAGGATTTTACACTTGTCCTTATTGAAGCTCATAAGATTTCTATTGGCCCACTGTTCCAATTTATGTAGGTCTCCCTGCATCCTGTCCTTGCCCTCCAACGTGTCTACTGTTCCCCCCAGCTTGGTGTCATCCGCGAACTTGCTGAGAGTGCAGTCTATTCCATCATCTAGATCATTGATGAAAATGTTGAACAGAACCAGCCCCAGGACTGACCCCTGGGGCACACCATTCGTGACTGTTTGCCAGTTAGACATGGATCCATTGATTCCTACACACTGAAACTGTTGATCTAGCCAGTTTTCTATCCACCTGATAGTCCACCTATCCAACCCATACTTCCTTAATTTGCCAGTGAGAATGCTGTGGGGAACTGTATCAAAAGCCTTGATAAAATCAAGGTATATCACATCAACGGTTCTTCCTGCATCCAGAAAACCAGTCATCTGATCATAGAAGGAAATGAGATTGGTCAGGCATCATTTACCCTTGGTAAATCCATACTGACTGTTCCTGATCACTTTATTTTCCTCTAAGTGTTTGAGGATGGATTCTTTGAGAACCTGCTCCATAATTTTTCCAGGGATTGAGGTGAGGCTGACAGGTCTGTAATTCCCCGGATCCTCCTTTTTCCCTTTCTTGAAAATAGGTACTATATTTGCTTTTTTCCAATCTTCTGGCACCTCCCCTGTTCTCCATGAGTTTTGAAAGATAATGGCCAGTGGTGCTGCTATCTCATCGGCCAATTCCCTTAGCACCCTTGGATGCAGTTCATCCGGCCGCATGGACTTGTGCACATCCAACTTCTTTAAGCAGTCCCTAACCTGACCTTCCGTCACCAAGGGCCTCTTTTCTTCTCTCCAGTCTGCCATACACATGGTAGTGGGCTGAGAGCTGCCCTTGCCTGTGAAACCTGAAGCAAAAAAGGCATTGAGTAGTTAAACTTTTCTCTCATCCTCTGTCACGAGGATGCCCGCCCCATTCAGCAAGGGACCTACACCATCCTTGATCCTCTTGTCGTTATTAACATACTTGTAGAACCCCTTCTTGTTATCCTTTACATCCCTCGCTAGCTGCAACTCCATTTGTCCTTTGGCCTTTCTGATTTTATCCCTGCAGTCCCGAGCAATATCTTTATATGCCTCCTTGGTCATTTGACCAAGCCTCCACTTCCTGTAAGCTTCCTTTTTATGTTTAAGCTCAGAGCAGAGTTCTCGGCTAAGCCATTCTGGCTGCCTCACATGTTTGGTGTTCTTTCTCCTAATTGGAATGGCAACTTCCTGTGCCCTTAACAGGGTTTCTTTAAAATATAACCAACTCTCTTGGACTCCTTTCCCCTTCAGATTAGTTTCCCAAGGGATCCTGCCCATCAGTTCCCTGAGGGAGCCAATATCTGCTTTTTTGAAGTCCAGGGTTTGTGTTTTGCTGCTTTCCTTTAATCAGCATCCTGAACTCAACCATGTCATGGTCACTACTGCCTAGCTTGCCATTTACCTCTACATCCCTGATCAATTCTTCCCTGTTTGTGAGCAGCAGGTCGAGAGGTGCAAGGCCCCTAGTTGGTTCCTCCAGCATTTGTACCAGAAAGTTGTCCCCAACACTCTCTAAAAACTTCCTGGATTGCCCATGCACTGCTGTTTTGACCTCCCAGCAGATGTCAGGGTAATTGAAGTACCCCATCAGCACCAGAGCCTGTGACTTAGAAGCTTCTGCTAGTTGTCCATAGAACACCTCATCCACCTCCTGCTTCTTTTCTAGTGGTCTATAGCAGACACCCACCACAACATCCCCCTTGTTGCTTTTCCCTCTCAATGTAACCCACAGACTTTCTACTGGCACACTTCCACTTCCATAATGGAGCTCTAAGCAGTCATAGAGCTCTTTTACATATAGTGCTACTCCTCCCCCTCTTCTTCTCTGCCTGTCTTTCCTGAGCAGTTTATACCCATCCATGGCAGAGCTCCAGTCATGCAGACTATCCCACCACGTCTCTGTTATTCCAATGACATGATAGTTCCTTGTCTGTGTTAGTACTACCAATTCTTCCTGCTTATTTCCCAGACTCCTCGCATTAGTGTATAGGCATGTAAGATACCCAGCCGATTTCCCTACTTTGTCATTTGTATTTTCAATTCTATTACATATACTTCTTTAAATTTTTTCTAGGAGTTATCCTCTCCCACTCTCTTCACGTATTGGGGCTTCAGTAGAGCACTTAAGACAATTATTTGATCCCCCCCCCAATGTTCCAACTACCTTCTCTTTTATCCCTGGTATTACAGTCCCAGCACCCCCCCCCCCAAACGTTCCATCCCTTCCCCCAGATCATCCACATTGTCACTTACCTGTGGGCTTTGGTTTCCTTCCCCCTTTGAACCTAGTTTAAAGCCCTCCTCACTAGGTCAGCCAGTCTGTGCCCAAATATGCTCTTCCCCTTTCTGGACAGGTGGAGGCCGTCTCTGCCTATCAATCCTCTGTCCTGAAACAGGACTCCATGGTCAAGGAAGCCAAATCCCTCCTGACCACACCATCTTCTCAGCCAGGCATTCACCTCTAGGATGCATCTGTCTCTCCTCAGGCCTCTAGCCTTGACTGAAAGGATCTAGGAGAACACCACCTGTGCTCCAAACTCCTTCACCCTCGCACCCAGAGCCTTGAAGTCACCTTTGATCTGCCAAGGATCACCTCTCGCAGTATCATTGGTACCCACATGGATAAGAAGCATGGGGTAGTAGTCTGAGGGGCGGATGATTTTTGACAATCCCTCGCTTTGAGATCCTGTTTTATACCCTGATACAAACAAGTTGTGTATTGGCCCTCTGATGTGTGTAATTGCCACCCTCTGACCCAGCTGCATTGTAGAGACGGTTTGGGGGGGCAGCATCTGGGTAGCGCTCCTGCTGGGCGGTTGGGACCAGCAGGGTGGGGCCGCAGCTGGTGCTGCTATAGTGGGGGGAGCAGTGGAGTGGGGAACATGGGCCAGGGCTGCTGCAGGTGACAGTGGAGGGGGCTGCAAGCCAGCCCTGCAGCAGGGTAGTGGGGTGCGCCAGAGGCACTCCTGCCCTTCCCCCAAGGTGGCTGGTCTGGAGGAGACCAAGCAGCCTCGGGGCTGAGCAGGCAGGCTGCTGAAGGTGAGCAGCGGGAGCCCTCCACTCATGCGGGGGCCAGATTTATTTATTTTGGGAGGAGGGAGGAGGTGCTGCCCCTGTCTCCCCCTGCTTTAATCTGGCCCAGTGTACTTTGGATAGAGATGTTTTGACTGAACCATTCTGTATATCAGATTGTCATCCTGACATTATCTTTAAAAGGGGTTGGTGTGTCCTTGTTATCTTTGGGGAGAATGCTTGTACCATTCTTGGTATTGAGTTGTCCTAATACCACTTTTCTGGAATGTTCTTTTGCCTATTATTTCTTTGGAATGTATGCTTTTGCAAGTTTCTGTGAAATTGCAGACAGGCTTACAGCGTCTTTGCTTTCTAATGGCAAGGCTTGACTGCTACTTTAGCTCAGGCCTCGTATCTGGCCTGTTGTACTGGGCTTCATGTCTAAGGTTGTCACTTTCTACCGCAGAAAGTAATAAGAAAAAAAGCAATAAACACAAATATTAACATGTGAGGTCCTAAAATTTAATGCTTTTAGAGGAACTGCTATGCTCTTTGGGAGATACTAGTTACTGTTTGAAAAGCAACAGATTTTGGCAGTTTTGCACAGCAAGAAGTCTCTGTCCTGCAGTTATTTAAGACTGAGTATTTATAGACAGCAAAGTGTCTCTCATTTCTAGTGAGAGTGTTGGCTAATGGGATAATTTGAAGAAACTTGTTCATGTTGTAGTTGTCTGAACTGCATTGACACATACAGAACTTTAGTTTCTATATTGAACATATACAAGTTCAAGAAATGTTTTAAAAAAATTGATGAGGGAAAAATACATAGTTCATCTTATAAACTTTTGCCATTTAAATTGTAATATATTTTAATGTAGAGCCTTAACATTTTTAGTTTAAAATGTATGTTGTTGTTGTTCTGATTTATTAAACTAGTCTATCAGAATGAAAATTGCTTTCTAATGCCCAAAATGGGACATGCATATGTTTAGTGCCTCATACCATGAAGTCACTGTTCATCTACATAGCAACTGTAAGTAGCTAAAGGCTGAGTATAATTATGCCCTCATTTTGAAATTCATGTAACAGCATATGCATTGTAAACTTAATTGTGTGTGTGTGTATGAATTTTCAGAACAGTAGAGTTCCCCTGAATGCTGTACTCTGTACCCTTCTTTTAAAAAAGAAGAAAATTTGCTTGGATCCATGCCTCGTTTTATATGAATATTTTGTGCTTTATACAAATTGTCTGCACAGCCTAAGGGGGAATATTTTGGAGTTATACGGTGTTTTAGATGAACCTCTCCGGGTAAAATCCGTTTTAGTCTTTGAAACTTTCCATGTAAATGTGCAAGAATCACTCTGTTTTCAAAACAAAAACATTCACTCATTCATCGGGGTGGGATGGAATGACTAGTTAACAGCCCAGGGGACTTCAAATGGATGACTCGGGGACTGCTAATGGAATATGGAGCCTTTCACCACTTCTGTGTCACCAGTTCAAAGCAGGCACAGGTTGGCAAGGACTTCTGTTACTACCATCTTAATGGCAGTGTGGTGACCTTTATGAAATTAGTAGTCTTAATCCAGTTCCTAGTGGATAAGTATCCACCAGAAACAAAACCTACCATTTCAGTGTCATTCATTACAGTTTCAGTGGAAGACCTAGGGACTTGAAATGGCATGGTGACTGAACCATCTCGTCCCCAGAGATGGTCGTTCCAAGTCAGGTTAAAGACATATTGGTATGGAGGGAGAAAACTCTTACTGTGCTACTGCTTGTTGCATATCTGTTCACAGAACAGATAGAAAATTTTGTTTTCTAGTGCTGCCAATCCAGCATTAAATTTACTTTGAAAAATTGAAGAAAATTAGCTTGTTTGTTAGGAATAAGCAACTTTTATATAGTTAGACTGAGGTAAGGGAATGGGATTTTCAGATTCCTTAGGTGAAATTTGAAAATCTCAGCCTCAAACGTTGTTTGAAACATCCAAACTGCATAATTGCTATGCAGTCCTTTTTCAAGTTACACTTTCAAATAGATTAATGGTTTTGCTCCTTATACATGTAAGTGATGGCTCTGATCAGTCTTGAAATGTGTCCTGCTTCTTGAGTGTATATAGAATATACTTACTGGATTATTACTGTTAGGAACATTATTGGATGCTGACTTGTGCTCAATGCCTACACAGTACATGGAGCATGCACTTCTTTAATTATTTGTACAGTGAAGAACTGTGCAGGTTGGGGCTTCACTGGAAGCTGGTAAGTATTTGGTCAACTTTTTTTCCCCTAATTTGCCTTCTCCTGTCCATTTATTCTATCTGGAACAATACTTCAGTTGGTGCTGAACAGATCCTCAACCCATGCTGTGTCTGTTTATCTAGGACTAAGCTATGCTTGGCTCTAAACAGATTTTCTGTTGAGGGGTACTGGAAACAGCTGTGATGTACCTGAGAAGGATGTACAACTAGCTAGTCAGAAGAATGATTAAGTTCAGGTATAGAAAAATTGTTTCCATGGCACTTTCATGCTCTGTGTATCTGCTAGTGCCATCATGGCAGCTCAGAGGGGAATGCATGCCAGCATTCTTTAGTATCATAGCAAGTGTGACCATGCTGCCAGTTCTGTCACACAGGCATAGGCCAGGAGTCACAAAAATGGCCTGGTTTGTTAAAAGTGCTGAACACCCAGGAATTTCCATTAACTTTAGCGGGCATGCCGGGGTTCTCAAGATTTTTGCAAATCTTCCCATTAACTCAGTTGCTTTGATACAGATTTAGGAAACTAATTTGAGCATCTTGGCCATAATGTCTCCCTCTACCATTGATGTGGCATGGTACCTCTTTCCCTAGCCCATTATAATTTTCTTCTTCAGGAGCCTTAATGGAGTTCTCAGATTATAATCTCTTTAGGGAAGGGCCCTTCTTTTTCTGTGCTCTGAGGAGATCTCAGCACACTGTCCATACTATAAGCAGTGGTTCTCAACCTTTTGTGAATTGCAACACACTTGGCAGCGTGTTGCGATTCTACAAGACATACTAACCCACTCCTTCCAGGCCAAATCCAGCCATCTTCCTGGCTTTCTGCAAGACGCTTTCTGCTGTGTGATGACACAGTAATGTGTCCTAACACAGTGGTTGAGAACCACTGTTCTACAGATAAAGTAATGTAATGAAATTGGAAGTGGTCTTTTTTATGTTAATTTAAAATAAGCTTCCTTCATTTGCATCTATGTATTGTTTTAAGTCCAAGGGAAACTGCAGTTTTCTTTTTAAAGCAAAATTTATTTACTTTCTTTGAAATTTTACATATTTTCAACAAAGTAAACTACGTCTAGTGCCTGAAATATCAGTTTTCATGGGGTTGAAAAAAGTTGAAAAAAGAATCCAATTGTAATATTTGTAATGGCATTACTATATTGAGGTGGAGTGGCATCCCTCTGAGTTAGAGGAGGGGCCTTTCCTTGGCGGAGTGGGAAGAAACAAGATGAGAGATGGGACGGGAAGCTCAGCTCAGAATGGTGATGGTGATGCTGGTTTCACCATTCCACTGCACTCAGGCGGTTTTCCTGCCTCTGCTCTGTCCCCACCAACCCCAACCATGTGGGAGTAGGGACCAAGCCATTTCATAAATCTACCTATTCAGCTGTTCAGAGCAGTATAGTAGATCACTGAATCTAATCATGTATTTGCAGGTGCTATGATCAGGCACGTATTCTGCCTTTTGGATAACCTGAATAATGAATAAGAAAGTGTGTTTTATCCTTTAACATAATGCAAGAACTAGGTCACCCAAAGAAATTAATTGACAGTAAGTTTAAAACTAACATGAGAAAATATTTCACATAACTTGCAATTGTCCTGTAGAACTCATTGCCAGAGGATGTTGTGAAGGCCAAATCTATAACTGGGTTCAAAAAAATTATTATATAAGTTCATGGAAAGTGTAATGTATGAATGGCAGTTAACAAAGATGTCTCAGTGATGCAGTCCTGTGTGCAGGATGTTCGTAAACCTCCAATTGTCAGAAGCTGAGACTGGCCGCATCTGGCACTGGCCACTGTCAGAAGACAGATTAGTGGACTGCAGCAGTGGTTCTCAACCTTTTGTGAGTCATGACACACTTCTCATATTGTGACCCTGCAGGACACACCAGCTCACCCACTCCAGGCAGAACCCAGCCATGTCCCTGGGTTGCTCTGACACACTTATCACTGTGTGGCAACACGGTAATGTGTCCCAACACACTGGTTGAGAACCGCTGCAGTAGTGGAACCATTGGTCTGATGCAGTATGGCCATTCTTATGTTTTTATTGTTTAATGAGACCCCATATGATTCGAGCATCAGGTGGCAGGTGACACCTGATGAATGGTAAAAGGTAATTTTCTGTATTGAAGCATAGTGAACTGTCACAGAAAAAGGAATGATATATGCTTCACAAAATAATTGCTCCATATTTCACCTCCCAGTCCTCATCCTCAAAAGAAAGTTGCAGAACGCTTTCAAAAGACAAGCCCAGGAGCTTAAATCCATAACTTCACAGAACACTAAAAATCACATTCCAAATAGCTGTGTGAGTCCAGCAAAACAAACGAGGAATCCTGTGCCACTTAGACACTGGATTAATAGCTTATTACAACAATCTGTAGCCCAGAAACCCTTCTTTTTTGTCTTGTGACTTCAGAGGTGTGAATGGGCCACGTAACCTTAAATGGTCTCTTAGAATATGGGTTAAGTACTTAATGATAAATAATCTGTTTCACTTGGTGCTTCGCTGTGACACTCTGAGAGCTTAAAAAGTATAATTGTGTTGCTCTAGCGCTTCATTGAAGACACTACCTGTGCTGACAGGAGGGGTCATTCCATTGGCATAGATAATCCATCTCCCCAAAAGGTAGTAGCTAGGTTGATTGTATGATTTTCCTGTCAATCTAGTGCAGGCCTTTTTCAGGTTTCGCTTTCAAATAGACTTCCCTTCACAGCTTGAGCAGCTACCAGCCATCCATCGAGTTCTCTTAAGAACAGACCCATACCAGCATCAACTCCCTGGATACTGGGATCAGAACCTTACAGAAAAATATACAAAAAACCCATGGATAATCACATTTTCCTTCAAAGATCCAATAACCACCCCGATGTATCAAGAAACCTGTTATCTACCACCAGACCAATGTTCCCTCTAAGCTGCGCTGGCG
>VOCP01052801.1:0-15637 GCA_007922195.1 Podocnemis expansa
GCCTTAGAGCAGCTGCAACATGGCAGCCAATCATTCAAGTGATTTCAGACAGGAGCAAGGTGAGGAGGGGGATGCAGGCCCAACTACTCCACTGCATCCCAGCCCAAGGCCCTATCCAGTGGCAGAGTAGTTCACCACTGGGTCAGCAAGGCTCCAGCTGAAACATGCTGACACCAGCCAGTGTTTGGCACTCCACTCTCCTTGGGCTCCTTCCTCCCACCACAGTCCGAGTGCCTGGGCCCACAGAGGGTAGCCATCTTTGAGGTCTCCTTCATAGGTGGCTTGAGGGATCTCACTGAAACCCTCCATGTCCATGGGTGGTAGATCTGGGAACTCCTCTGGCCCATCAGAAAGGGATAGCTCCTCCAGGTTACACAGCCCATATGCCACCAGCAGCTCCTCCTCTACCAATGGGAGTTCCTCTAAGTCACAGGTTATAGGGGTCTACCTCCATTTCTTCCTCTAGTTGTGGGTTGGCCTCATCACAGGGCAGCTGGGCCCTGATGGGTCCTGGGGAGTCCTCCCCAGTTGGCAACCTTGGGGTTCCCCTCCCAGTCGGTAGGCCCAGGGAGACTGGGTGGGCTGTAGAGTCATTCTACCCGGGGTGACCACATTTGTCTCCTGACCCGGGCCGGGCTTCTTCCAGCTGGCTGCTTCCCTGCAGACACGTCCTTCTCCTCCAGCACCTCAGCCCCTCCTGAGCTGCTAGCTGGGGTTTTTATACTTCCCCTTCTTGGCTTGGCCACACCCTTCCACTTCTGAGCCTTGGGGCCTGCACTTCCCCAGTATGAACATGGGTTGTGGGGCTGGGATTCAGGCCTTTCTTCTGGCCCAGGCTCTGAGGACGGCCAGAGTGCCTGGTTACAGGGTGGTTATCCAAGGAACTTTTCCACCATCTTATAACTGCTTTATCCAGGCTGAAGTTCCAAAATTTGTTATGAGAAGGTGATGTGAGACCATATCAATAGCCTTCCTAACGTCTACGTACACTATATATGTACTGCTTCCCTCTATCCATAAGGCTGTTACCTCATCATAAAAAGCTATTAGGTTGGTCTGACATGATTTCTTCTTGACAAACCCATGCCAGCTATCACTTAGTTCCTTATTACCTTCTAGATGGTTGCTAATGGATTCCTTAATTATTTGCTCCATTATTTTTCCTGGTACAGAGGTTAAGCTGACTGGCCTATTATCTGTTTGGTTGTCCTTATTTTCCTTTTGATAGATGGGCACTATATTTGCTCTTTTTTCATCCTGTGGGACCTTTCCAGTTTTCCATCATTTTTTAAAGATGGCTTATATCTCCTGAGTCAATTCTCTTATCCTTATGAGCTGGGAAAAATATGTTAGGATGATCGTTGTTAACATATACTTGCATATAAGCTGATCTGTGTATATGCCATTCTAAGCCCTGAAAATAGACAAAAATGGGTGACCCTTTTATAAGCCAAGGTCCCCCTTTGGCCTTGGACCCTAACATCCCCACCAAGTACTGCTGACTTCCCCAGCTTTTCAGACACCTCCCTAACCCACAAACCCTTACCAGTGTTTTTTCCCCTGCTTGCCGCCATCTGTCTCCATTCCCTGCTGCTGTCCCCCTGCTCACCGTTGCCTTCTCCACTCCCCACTGCTGTTTCCTACTTTTTGCCACCTTTCTCCACTCCCTTTTGCTGTTCCCTGCTCTCTCTGTTCCCTGCTGCGTTTCCCCTGTTCCCCAACACCCAATCTGCCCCTTTCCCCTTCACCCCCAAACTCACCTCCACTTTTCCGAGTCTCCCTGAACCCCACTCTAACCCCCAGGCCAGCCCCCACCCTCTGGTTCCCTTACCTGGCCAGTCCAGGCTTATACACGAGTAGGTACAGTAGTTACATTACACATCCACTGTTGCATTGGGGGCTTCAAAATATGTTTCCCTTTCCAGACAGTTTCCTCTAACCCAATGACACGAACACAAGTTTTCCCATCATTTTACATTTTAGTGGGACTATTATTCAGTCCATCCCAATAACATGTTGACAAACTCCTGTGTTGTAAGTAACATGGCACTTCTAGTACTGGTAAGGTAGGACATAGCCACTGTTGTGAGGTCCACTTTGAACATGAGTAGTGGTCTATAATTTCCACTTCATTATTCAAGTAGGTTCCTGCCTATCAAGGGACTCAAATGTGTCTCCCCTGGAGAACTGGATGAGCCACAGGATGGTTCTATGACTGTATGGATGGACCTGAAATGCCTGTATAGTTTTACATCCTATAAGGGCAGATGGGTATACCTTGGAGTCCAGGACATGATACCAACCAGGAGCATATAAGATAAAGAGATTGTTTTTATGTTTTCTTAACAATGAAGCTGGGACTGTCATATCCTTAGCTCATACCCAATCCATTTCCCTCTCAGTTAATACAATAGTTAGTAACTGTTGTTCTGAACACCATAGGGCTGATGCCATTTTGTTCTCTAGCTCCCTCTTGGTAGTATTCTCAGCCCAGAATGCCTGATTTACAAGTTCCCAAGTATGCCTCTGCAAGTTTAGTGTATCTATTCCAGTTTGTACCAACTCAGTGACCTGGTCTTCTTGGCCCTATACAATAGTGTGATGCACTGCTTCCACCACACCCATCTTGATCTTCAATACATCTAGGTCTACAGAGTTTAAATTCCTGTTCTTGCTCCTACATCTCCTAGGACCATGGCTGTTATATCCCATCAGTGAGGGGGAAAGAGTGTTCTTGTTCTAAGGATCTAAACCAAGCTTTAAACAGTGGAGAGCTATACTGTGCACATGCTGGAAGGGTTAAGGTTAAATTATTTCTGGTCCAGTTGACTGAGATACATAGGATTATGATCAGTGGCACCACTTGCACCTCTATACGGTGTTGCATTTTAAACAAATGAGGATGAGGACTGGAATGATGCGGGTGTGAATGTTCGAAGTGCCTCATCACCAGGTGTTGTGCCAAACTCAGTTCCTTGTGGGAGTACCTGAGAAATGGTTAAGCAGCTGTTATTTAAGAAACCAGTTTTATCTGTGATACATGGACCCATTTGAGTTTCCCATCTTTGTCTATGCAGTATACCAGAGGGCTAAGATGGTGGATAATAGAATAGGGACTTACCCATTTAGATTCCAAGGCATGATCCTTTGTGCCCAATTTAAATACATTACTTGATCTCCTCTTTCCCATGAAGGGTGATCTGTACCTCTTTGCTTTTGCTGTCTCTGATTCATCCATTCAATGGCTTGGTTAATCCAGTATTCTAAGGTGGTTTTATCCTCCTATAGTTGTTTCGGCCATAGAAAATACTCATTCTGGGTTGCTGTGGGGTGATCTTCAGGCTTTATGGCAAAATGTTCAGGATCAATTGTCAACTCCATTAGTTGTCACAGTTTCCCACAGCATTGTCATTGACAAATTAAGGCAGTATGGGTCTGATTGGTGGATTATAAAGTGGCTATAAAAATGGCTAGATCAACACTTTCGGCGTGTAGGAATCAATGCTTCCATGTCTATCTGTCAAACAGTCATGAGTGCTGTTCACCAGGGTTCGGTCTTGGGGACGGTTCTGTTCAACGTTTTCATCAATGATCTCGATGATGGAATAGACTGCATTCGCAGGAACTTTGCGGATAACACCAAGCAGGGGGTTAACAGTTTGTAGCATACATGTCTGTAGGAGGGGCACAATGCCCACCCAAACTTCCTGGGGATTGGTGGAATCCAAAGCCTACACATGCTATGGCTGCCTACAAAGTCCCTGACCCATGGGGCAGAGGATATTCCCCATCCTGATTCCCACACCCACAGAATGGACTTGACAATCTATTCCCCTGATCTAAATGCCTCGACCTGTGCAAGATGCCTTGCTTCACTTTAACCACTAAACACACAGACACACAATACTTATCAATACCCTCCAGATATTTCTCATTGATAAACCAGTACATCCGGTGCAGCGGGAGAGGGAAAGGATTTGTAATTGCCTCTTATCTCTGTTCTCTGTGTGCGATGGGTGCTTTATTACCCCCCAAATAAGTGTCCTTAGCATACGCTTTCAGGAGGGGGAGACACAAAAAGAAACACTTGCTTGAACCAAAACCTTTTATTGAGAACAATTCAATGAGAAAAATTCATCCTCCATTACTCTCTTAGTAACAATAACACAGAAAATAGACATATAAAGGAATAAAGAACACAACAAAAGTCGGTCACTTAACAGTGTAGTTTACTTCCCAGCCACAAAACTAACACAATAAAAGCATGATAAATCAGATCCATGCACTCAACTCAAACAAGCAGAGACAGTGCACTGCTCTCCACAAATATGGTGATGAGTCTGGCAGGGAAGAGTATTGTTCTTTTTGATCAAACTGCTTGTGGCTGTTTCAGAGAGTACCAAAACACAAATAAGATTCATACTTGTTAACATCTTTTCTCTTCAACATACAAGAATATTGATATGGAACATCACCAGATTAATTTTGTTCTGCTTGTATTTAAAAAAAAAAATGTGATTCACACAAACAGACATGTAAGTATTCTTCTAATCATGTGCCCTATGAACAGGCATTGCAGTTGTACGGTGTCCTCTCATCAGACAGTTGTTCTTCACTTAATCCTGTTGGAAGGCACAGAACATGTACCCACCTAAAACAGGACTCGCATTGGACCTTAAAAAGGAAATTCATGAGAATATTTGTTTAGAGAACAAACATTAAACAATGATCTCTATGTATTGTAATCAAACATCATTAATGCAGAAAAAATTTTATTTTAGAATAAAAGCAGTCTCTAAAGGAAGCGGCTCTGTGTACAAGCAGAGTACCGTAAACTACATAAGTTTATTCTCAGCCTTTGGAAATAATAGTTATTAATTCTACTTCATGTCATTTTTTATTATCACAGCCACACAACAAATCCAAAGTCAAACTAGGCTGTCAAGGAATACAAGGCTCTCCTTGTAAGCATGTTACGGGCATGATTGCATGGCGAAAAGCAAGCTGTGGTTACTTCAAAGTAACATTTACTTCCAATGAACTAAGATTCCTTGGGTTACTTTGAAATAAAGAGTTCAAATTTAACATAATTCTTTTGTACATGTACCTGGGCATAGGACCCAGAATGCCCTGTGCGATTGATGAACCTGACATGCATTGATTTATTACCAATGAAGCCTACTTAGCTGTAAGTAACTTGTAATTGTAGACATACCCATTGTTAGTTGCCCAAGTCTACAGAGACTATCCCCATTACAGGATACAGAATTAGCACACTATCTTTGCAACAATCAACAAAAATACATAGCATGATATCCCTGATGTCCCATCTCATAAGGTGTTGTGATGCGGTACAGTTCACAGGAAAATAATAAAAGTGGTTTTAATTTTTCCAATGCCAATTATATTTTTCTTACCATCATAGAATGTTTTTTTTATGTGACAAAGTTGCAATAGATGCAGTACCTCTCCACACTCTCTGCCAAAAGAACACAACACTGTTCAACTTAGTAAATATGATATATGTCTCCAAATAACATGTCCGTTTATCTGTATCATATATTATGTACCAAACAATTTGTTAACAAGGTGTGCCCAAGTGTTCTTTAACAAAGTTTCAGGAGTGAGCAAATCATAGTATTGATTTGGAATTTTGACAATGTTAAGTCTCTAAAAAGTGTGCTTGGCATCCATAGCTCTATCCGTATCCCCCAAAGATATGTGAAAAGCTCATAGTAAATATCAAACACTCAACAGGAATTTATGTATACACATCAGAATGGTAATTCTCACATCCGACCTACTGATATTCTTTACTCTGCAATAGTAATACAAAATCTTTTACCTGACTCCTTCAGTAAAACAACAGCAACCTCTGTGCGAAACTTGTTCATGGCCTTTTCATTTACTTCTACTTTGCTGATGTCCTCATTCCTTAAATATGTTTCTGCAAACTGATTATTAGTGTACTTGGATCAGAAACTTATTTTGTTGGTATCAATGTACAGTCGAATAATAATTATTTTCCACATACCTTTAGAATGATTGGTCCACAGTTGTGACTATCATTTTGTACTTCGTGTTCCAAAACCTTTGTTTTCCATTCATTGCAAGATTTCCCAGTGTCTTTCTGGAAAAAGGACCTAAATTTTTTGAAGGAATATGTGGTTCTGTCACTTTTGATGAACATTACATCAAAGTTCTGTGTCCTTGTGATGTCTGCTTGTGCTTGATGTTTCAGTGCATGCCAACCACTCAAAATTAGCAGGACGTGATAGGCAACAGGACCATGCTGCCATAACAGTCACTTTTGATTGAATAGCATGTCTACTGTATATCAAACCATATTTTTCAGGTTACTAACATGTCACACGTCCATCATAAATGACTATTTTAATTTTTGACAGCTAGTAACATTTATAAATGTGTTTTACAAGCAACATTATAATTGAAATAATGTAATGTTAGAAAACAAAGATGTGAAACTCACATCCAATTTTTCAGCATGCCCTTCTCATATGCATTTTCACAGCCAAGGGGGTCCAGTACAAGCAACTCTGTTCTCACAATTGATGCAATCTGAAAATGCAAATCAAGAACAGTAGGTGTTATATAACTGACAATTGGAAGCAAGAATTTAAGAGTGCTCAAGTGCATGATTTGTCTTTCCTTTAAATGGCTTATACCACTTGTCTCTTTACTAAACTTTCAGTACAAACTAGCTCCAAAAATATAAAATGTGTGCTTTAAAGGAATGTAACATTAATACAATGGACAAATGTTTTTTTTTACTGTACATATGCTTCGCTAGCATCTGTCTCTACAGTCAAATTACACCACTATGTATGAGAGTAACATACATTAGGGTCAACCATTGAAGAGCATGTATGAATCTGGCCTTTGTTTAGAACATCTGATAATAGCTCAACCCATGTTCTTCTACACACCCAAAAGTATCTATTTTAAAACAGTCTTACCACAAGAATCCAGTGATTTGACTTATTGAAAGGAAGCAGAACAATATCATGCTGTATATATTGTCTCTGTATGTATTGGAGAATGAAAAACAAAATATTACGTGAAAAGAAAGGAAATGATGCTTTAAATGATGATGTGAGAGGCCTAATCATTCCATTGCAATGACTTACCTTACGCAGACCTAAATTTGCAGTTCTTCCCTCCAAGATACTTGTGGAAGTTACACAGCTGATAGCTTGTGCCTGTTGAGAGTCATTAATACTACTGAAGCAGAGCAATGTAACATGAACATGAGAAACAGATTAAACTTTATATATACCTTGTGTTCTGAAAAGGAAACTTATGAATGACAGTAACGTGTTTTAATACTTTTTGCGCAATGTTCAGTATGGAATTCAAGTTGTTAAGTACACATTATGCAAACTGTGAGAGAGCACTCATAACAAGTAATAGTTACATAGCATTGGACATCCAGGCCTGACACAAGGTTCTTAACCGAAATCATGCTGTACCTGTGATGAAGAAATGTTTCTTTTCTATAGCTTATCCAATCTTTGACAGACATTTATAAACACTATCACATTATGAGATCATCTAAGGAATTCTTTGAAAAGTAAGCTGTAATGTTATAACAAGTAACCAACCTTTACACTTGTTTTATTGAGAAGGCACTGTAGGTAAGCATCAATCACCTGTCAAATATTAATAAAAGAGTTTAATCCCATGACTTAATCCATCATAACTGTTTTATGTAGGTATTGATGTTCTTCTGTGCTGAACACTACCTCATCACTCAGCCATCGTCGTGGCTCCAGTGTAGAAAATGAAGCCACAAATAATTTAGTGACTCCAACTTTGGCCTCAAGTCTTCCTTTGTCATGGCGGGACTGTGTGGATTGAACTGTAACAGAAAGGTTAAACTTTTATAACTTCAGTTCTGTTCCTCTGTAGTAAAATGTCAGTCTTCAATAGGTTGACACTCTTACAAGAGAGCATCATACATAGTGGGAGATATCAATATGTCCCCAAACATGATTCAGTTACATACTAACCTTTCTTAAACCATTCCTTGTCTTCCACAAGCAGAAAATCATCCTCATCTTTTTTGTCTACTTGAGAATGACTTCCTGACAATTCTGGACATCCTTGAACGCTGGAAGTACGGCTTTGAACTTTATCACCATTTTTGTCAGACATGTGCTCTTGTGATTCCTTTTTTATCTTATCATTAACATCAGGTATTGTCCCCAAAAATGCATCTTCATCAGGATGAGGAATGTCTTCTGCAGGCTCTTTCTCAATATCTATGTTATGTAGACTAGTTTCTTCAACACCTTTAAATGGTTTTAAGTGTGAAATACTGTACAGCGTTGACATTAGTTTTCCATTCTTGTCCTCGAGTTTCACTCTTTTACCCACAATACTTGAAATCTTGAATGGTCCACGATATGTCGGTTGCAGTGAACCTCCCTTTCTGGTTTTGTGTCTTGCATTGAGAAGCATAACAAGTTGGCCTACCTGAAATGTGATTTGCCCATATTTTGAGAGCTTCCTTTTGTTGTAGTGTTGTTGTTGTCTCTCTTGTGCTTTTTTAATAAATTTCAAAGCCATTGTTGCAGCAGCTTCCCTTGTAGCCTCATTATCAACGATGTATTTTTTAAAACCATTTTCTTCTACTTCAGTGTAACATGTGACCTTTGTAAAGACAATATGAAAGGGAGAGAATGATTTTTCTTTTATCGTGTGCTATGTTCATGTTCATTGCATAAAAATGTGTGATATTATTGCATTTACCATATAGTCTTCAGGGAACTCCTCTGGAAATGTAGCTTCCAATCCAAACAGAAGTTTAAATGGTGAAAATCCAGTAGTCATATGTATCCTTGTTCTCATGGCAAACAAAATACCCTTAAGATAGCAACCCCAGTCTGTGCCAGATGGATCAACGTACTTCCACAGTGCACTGAAAGTCAATGTGTTTAGGCATTATAACAAGGTTGATGGTGCATTCAGTATTTTCTGATACTATTGTAATTTAGGCTGCACGTGATCTTGTGAGTGCTACATAATGAGACTGTTATGAAAGTATATAAAGGTTATTTATCTGCATTTAAATTACACATTTGGAAAATGTTCCCTGAATAACACATTCCAGAAGAAGGAAACCAAATTGCATGAGTATTGTAATGCCATTCCTCAAAGCAGCCTATTCTGGAAGCCATATAGTAACTGTACAAAACTTACGTTTTGATGGTTCTGTTGGTGTTTTCTGCCAGACCATTTGTTTGAGGATGGTATGGGGAGATGAAGGTACGCTGTATGTTATAAATTTTGCAGAAATGTTCATTCACCTGAAAGTAGAAGCAGTCATTGAAGTTACATCATGTAGTTTCTGAAGACTGATGTTTCCTATTAGGCATTGTTGTAGATTTGAAATCCATGTTATTTCAATGTACATTTTCATTGATGTAACATAATTTACATGTCCTGCATCTGTAAGCAGCTTTTTCGTTTAACATAAAGATAAGAAATTGTGTAAGCGAAGTAACTTGACCAATATCTGTGTTTTGAGACCATCAGTGTTCTTTATGGGAAAGACATTGTGAAATCATCAACATATCTTAACCAGTAACTTCTAGAAGAAATGCCATATTATTGACATGAAACCTGAAAAAGTACTAATTCTATTGATAAATCTATGTTAATACACTTGGGAAAAACAAATATATACCTCATTATTAAATTTAGAACCACGATCAGATAGAATGCGATATGGACATCCATATCGCGTCATTACATTATAAATGCATTCAGTGACTGTATCCGCTGCCTTATTGGGAATTGCAAAAGCTTCAACCCATTTTGAAAAGTAATCTGTTGCTGTAAATATGTATCTATTCCCTTTCTTTGTCTCTGGTAAGGGACCTATTAAATCCATGCCAACCAATTTCCAAGGTGTGGCAACCTAGATGGAGGAGAACATAGATATTATAACAGTAATTCAGAGAACCATTTTTGAACTGTAAAGGCAGGAAGTGATTGTAAAATCATCAGAACACTGACCTCAATGCTTTTCAAGGTGGTATCCACATTCAACTCCTTTCCCACTTTCTGACAATCCGGGCATAAGGAAACCTGATTTGAAGGACGACATGTTCCTTAATTAATCGTATTCCTCTTAAAGGAGAACTTTTTCCTTTTACAATGGCTTGACACTTTCAAATACTATACGCAATACGGTATGTTAGATGAGCTGAAACGTCTTAAACAGTATGAAGAGTCAAAGGAAAATATATTAATTTTTTTATGTGCTCTCTTCTCTATATCGCTGGATAACATACCCAATCAGATATGTCAATTGTCATCCCTGGCCAGTAATGTCTTGTAGACACTGCAGCTAATGTTTTGTGTATTCCCTGATGTCCACCAATGGCACCGCTATGGTGACACTGAAAGATATCCTTGGCTTCCTTCATGGTATGTATTACTTTACGCTTTGTTCCTTTTGAGGAATAATACAGAATATTTCCTATTACTGGGAAAGAAAAAAAGGAAACATCCATAAGTAAGTAGGTTTTTTTCTTAATAATTCTTATATTGTCAACATTACATCGTCTTTTTGGTTTGTAAGCATGCAACAAAGATGTCAGCATTGTGCCCATGTCTTAGAACCATCTACAGCAAAATGTAGAAAACTGAAATGGTGTATAGGGATCTTACAGTTAATTTTTTCAATATTTTAAATTGTGTTTTGATGGAACTTTAATGTGTTCATGTCTTGAGATGTCACACAATAGGTATCAAACCCTATGGAATTAAACTGCAATTGTCATACCTGGAAGTAAATGTCCTGGCTAGGTCGAAACAAGCCTTGTAAATTGAAACCACAGAAGTTGTTATTTATTTAGAATAGACACAGCCAGATTACATTTTCCTTTTTTTGAAAGCAGCAGCTCCCTTATTTTGAAATAATGAAAAAAGAACGAAGCCAAATAGCATGTTCAGTGTGACATGGTAGTTCAAAATAGGGGAGTGGACTCCGATGGACGCACCGCCCATGGGAATCTACAACCTAACAATGCTGCTTGTAGAGGTCATGGGGGGGGTTAAGCCTTCCCCACCCCGAGCTGTGAAGTGGTGTGGCGAGGCTGAGGAAGGCCACCCTGCCTTGTGGCGGAAGCAGAGGGAGCCGCCCTGCCACAGGCACCCTAAGCCTAACCTGAATCGTAATCCACGGTGTCGCTCTCCCAAAAGCAAATAGGAAGTCCAGCATGTGCAATAGCTTTTTTTATTTTATCTGTTTCCTTCATTCAATGTCAGGTAATTCAAAGTAAGGGTTTTATTAACAATTTTATTCTTTCTTACTCCACATGCAGGTCTGCACATAGAAATAGGAAAATAGATTACACAAATTAAATATTACTTGTCTTCCAATGAGTATTTAGCAGCAAGGCGACGCAGAGTAAATTTTTCTCCTTTGCTCATTCCTTCTGGGTATTTTTTGGTTTTCTTAAATGCATATTCATGCAATTTTTCCCTCAAAGGATTTTCTTGGCTCTTGAAATCATAATAAAATTGAGAAAGGAATCAAACAGTCACAGTCAAATCATTTACCAAATTAATATGTAACCTATCTTTCAGTAACACTTTTTGTACAAATGTTTTTTAAATCACACATTGGAAACCTACATAGAAACGTGTTCATGCCAGCAGTATACAGAAACTTTCCTTTAGTTGCATTGAAAAAGCATTGGTTTTTAATGCTTAGTACTTCACTCCCACTGTGAAGTGCTGGGTCCATGACTGATTAAAAAAGACATGGGACAATGCTTCTATGTTTTGTTGAATGAATATAAAATTATTAAAGTTGTGACTGACTCCATATTTGCCCCCCTCCCAAACACACAGAACACACATTCATCCATAAGCTGTAAGACGTGATAGTCTTTCTTTTGACAGAACTGAGGTCTGTTTTTAAGCAGACAGACTACTACACACAGTCTAAAGTGTCCTGCTTGGTTGTGCTCACTTTTTGGGATGAAGCCACCAAAAGAAATGGCTTATGTGTATGTTGCCCATTGGCTCAGCATCTAGACCTTGATCACTTTCAATTAAAATGGAAATGTTCTGATTACCTGACATATTCTTGATGTTCGTATGCTACAGTATATCTGTAGGAGAAAGATTTTCCAGTAAAAATTGTGTTTTAGATAAAGCCATGTAACAATACTTCAAAGCATAACACAAACAACATGCACGTGTAACCTGCTCTAGTAGGCTATAATGCAGTTACTTGCCCCTCTCCGCTGTATCACAGAGAAACCTCTGCAGAAAGCAGCAGAAGAGCCAGGAGCCAGTGTGCTCAAAGACTCACTGGCTCAGACTTAACATCAGACATTACACTGCTACTAATCAGCATAAAACTAAAATTTCTACAATATACTCAATGTGCTCCCACATACTCCCCCCTGCAGATTCTGGTTTGTGTGCTGCCAATTCAGCCCAAAAAAACAACAAGGAGTTGTGTGGCACTTTAAGACTAAAAGATTTTTTTTTTGAATGAGCTTTCATGGGAGAAGATCCCAATTCCAATCTGCCCAGCAACATAACCCAGCCAAAAGAAGTCCCTGAAAGGGACTACTCCTTTTTAAGGATATGGGTTACACATAGTCCAAAAGTACAAAACAGTTATATACTGTACTGTGTTGAATTTCTGATTGCAATTTTGAAAAGCATAGGTCATAACATAACAGTCCCGGAACCCCTCCCTGACCCACATGCCCTGACATGATTTTCCTGGTTTCCCTGAATCCCCACCCCCAATGTCCAGGCCAATGAACCCCAGGGCCCCCTTACAAGGCCAGTCTAGGCACCCCTGAACCTTTCTTTTGACAACCCCCACATTGGCTGAGAGCACAAAGTGGCCAAGTAGCAACACTGGGGCTGTGCCCTGTCACTTGGTCAGTGAAAGGACAGGGCTATCAGCCCCATTTATAATAAGACCACAAATTAATTCTTATCTCACACACATACACAACAATGCGCCCAAAGAGAGCAGTAGATGTCCTTCTGGCTGATACTTACCAGTCCTGGTCGTGGCTTGAGATCGCAGCTTGGGTTCTTTTGCTGGAGTTTGTGGCTTGTGGCAGCTACCTTGGCAGGGAATATGGGCAAAAGGGGGAGCAGAGTGTCTGTCAGGTGCACAGCGATGCTCCTTGCTTCTGGATCTTGTGCAGAATATTTCTAAAAAGCCTTATAATCTCACCCAGTATCTTAGACAGTTTTGTCTTCAGTGGAAGTCTATTGGTTACTGATGCTTATGCAGCTATACTGATTGTTGAAGAATTGCACGCATGACAAAAAGTCCATGGGTGAGTCCCAGGGCTCCTGTTAGCAGATGTGATTTTCCACTTTATCTTGGTGGTTTGCTTTTTACTTCTTTTGTTCCTGGGATGTAACCTTTTCATACTCTTTAGCCTTGGATGGACTTCACACCTCATCAGGATGAAATGTCAGTTTGGAAGCTGTTCACACATACAGCATATCCCATTCATCCACAGTTTTTTAAATATGTAGTTTACATTGACAGTGTGGAGTTTGGAAAACATTTAGTCTTGAATGTTACAGAGATTAGGGAAAAGGTATTGGTAGAACCATAGCCTTAGGGATAAATAAAGACATATTCTCATGCAGTACAGGCTGGGGATGGGTGGCTCATAGAAAAGAGTTGTTCCCCTGACGCAAAACAAGGCCCAAAGGGCAGTGTTTGGTCTACAAGCATTCCACAAAAGCTGCAGCCTGTATAAGATAAAATACTTATAACATTCTAATAAAGGTAAATAAAGAGTGACATGAATAATGTGAAAAAATTGCAAGTACCAAACTAAGAACATGTAATGTGAAACCATTAAAATCAATATAAAGATTGGCAGGGACAATATACAAGTATCGGGGCAGGATTACAAATGGGAAGTAAAAACTTAGGTGGCACATTACCAATAAGAAGCATAGTCTATAATATATCCAGATTGACAGAAAATAAGAAACAAGTTATACCTCAGCTGAAAGTGGTACAAAAGTGAATGAAAACCATGAACCAATTAAATCAAGAAAGTGAGGAGTGAGCAAAATCAATTTATGAATGAATAAGGGTATAGTTGACAATTAAGACCATATCCCTAGAATATCTGTTTATGTCTATAGAACTCTCTTGGAAATTATGCGCATCATATCCCAGTGGTGCAAACCTTGATGTCTCCAGAATTTATCTAATAAACAAAACAAATTTAATTTAAAAACGATTTACATTACTACACTTGTTCCAGTATAATCCTGGGGAACTGTGCCATAGTTTGAGTACAAGAGCCATCTTACAAGTAAGAAAAAAAGAGCTCCGTGCAGGGGGTGGGGGCTCTGGACACTCACTGCAGCTCATGGGTCAGAGCAAATACAGTCTTCCAATCAGAGTGGTGGACACAGAAAGCACGTCCGGATCAGATAGAAGAACTAGGATGTAAAGTTATGTAATAACCTGATGGGGTCTCCGATGCAGGAGAACAGATTATTAATCATTTATTTTAGGGAAGAAACAGTGGTTCTAGACATGACAGTAGGAATGTTTTCATAAAAAAAATCAACACAAGGAAACATACCAGAGTCAGTCTCTGCATATTGACAATTTAAAGTGATAATAAATGGCTATGGTTGGCATTTCTTGGTGAGAGCTCTGAAGCGAAGAAAGATGTTTCTTAATTTTGAGTTCAATTTTATAAATAGAGGCTAGAGTTACTCTGAGAAGTAATTCAAAATTTTGTGTGCAGACATGGGTTCATTAGCTTAAGGAGGAGCCACCCCCCCCCCAATATCCTCATTAGCAGATCTACTATAACCTGTGAGGAACAAAACACTGTCCTTTATATACAAAAACCCATTTCATCTTTTTTTTTTTACCTATACTACATGATTAGTAGTATGAAAAACATCAAAGTAAACTGATGTATTTTTAATATTTCTCCCACACAGACAACCTAAAAAATATTGAAGGTCTTGATTTCTAATCATTTTCATCACCTTCAGAAAAGAGTCTAAAGAAGAAATAATATATACCTTGGTTCGGTTCAGTTCTACGAAAATCATGAAGGCAAGTTTGATAAGGCTCGGTGTACATGACAGCTTATATTTTATCTAAAACATGCCTTGAGTACTCAGCAGCAAATGTAGGAAGCAGAAAAATGCATGATGTGCACTACTTTGTTGCCATGACTGTGATCCCTCACCACACAAAGGCCACTGGTCTTACAAATTCAGTGAAGATAAAAGCTTTGATGGTAGAAAAGCAACAGTTTGCCAGAAAATTGATTCAGGTCACTTGTGAAGTCACAGCTTAAACAGGGTTTGGCCATCAGGTCCCATCAAGAAAAAAAATTATAAGTCTTCACCGAATGGGATGAACTGAAATGGCTGTACTTTTCATCCCACTCTGTAAATTACCTCTCTTCAAAGCATCTCACCAAGTGGGATTGTCTTGCATAAAAGTTCAGGCAAGAATCAGTCTATTGGTGTTTAAATGCCATAAGACTACAAGCTTGGTTTGATTTACAAAACCAAACACAGGCATGAATTTGCAAGTCTGACAAAAACACTGTCGGGGGCGGGGGGG
>VOCP01052830.1:0-13822 GCA_007922195.1 Podocnemis expansa
TTTTTTTTTTAGATGGGGAAAGCAGAATTGTACACAGGATGTGGGCATTGCATGGATTTATATAGTGGTATTGTAACGAGGAGCTGTGGCTGCCCTCAGGCCCTGGGCCTGAGGAAGTTACAGAATGCCTTCCCTGGTCAGACTGGGGAACTGCAGGGCCTAGGCCCCAGAAAAAGAGGGGCAGGGCCTTTGCAGGAAGGGGAAGTAGAAAAGCCAAGGCTGGGAGCTCAGTTGGGGCTGAGCCAGCAAAGGGGAAGGATGTGCCTGCCCGGAGGGAGCAAGCCAGAGAAGCCGGGTCCAGACCTGATGGCTGACCCTGGCTTCCCTGGGCAGCCAGCTCTATGGCCCGCTTGGCCTCGCTGGGCTTGTCAACTGAGAAGGGAACCCCAAGGCTGCAGACTGGGGAGGGTGCTCCAAAGCCAACCAGACCCATGAGTGGCTACCCTGCACAGAGCTGGGGGATGCAAAGGATCCGGAGACCTATGGTCCCTACATTCTAGAGGAGTTTCCATCAGCTGAGGAAGAGCTGTCAGTGGTGTATGGACCCCAGGACCTGGAGAGTTGCCCCTAACCAATGAGCCAGAAGAATTCCTGGACCTGCCACACATAGACGTAGAGGGTTTCTTTGGGATCCCACAGGACGTCTAGCTAGGGGATACTGAGATGTGCTATCCAGTGTGGAAGCAGGTACCCAAACTCTGATATGGGAGGAAGGAGCCCAGGGAGAGTGGATTACTGTGCATCCGCTTGCACCAGTGCATTGAGGATGGAGCCCCACTGGCCCAGTGACTGGTTGTCATTGGTAGGGCCCTGGGCTGGGACACAGTGGAGCAGGTGGGCCTGCGTCCCCCTCCTCACCTCCTGTTCTCACCCAACCACCCAGAGTGATTGACCACCGTGCCTGAGCTGTTGGAAGGCATCTGTGGTGTCCTTGCCCTTTTAGGGCCAGCTTCTAACCACCCCTCTCCTGGGGCTATAGGCTTTGTGCCTGCCCACCCCCCCTGGGGGCCAGGCTATAGACTTTGTGTCTGCCTGCCCCGCTTGGGAGCCGGGGCTATAGACTTTGTACCTGCCTGCCCCGCCTGGGAGCCAGGGCTATAGGCTTAGTAGTTAGGACCCAGAGAGTCTCCAGAGATGGACTTCGTGGGAAAGGGACAAGGGACTTGCTGACTGGAGGGAGCTTAGACTCGAGCAATTCCCCAAAGAGACCAACAGGGGGTGCCCCCCAGGCAGACCAGGTGACCCCAACTTCTACAGGTATTATAATATTTTCTGTTTTATTTTCTCTCTCCCTTTCCTATTCCTTTTCCATTTGACAGGTGCTTCATGTTACACAGATGTTTCCAGAAGACTATCCATGATGACTTCAAGACCTCTTTCCTGAGTAGTAAGAGCTAATTTATAATTATTTTTTCATTGTACATTGCATTTATCAACACTGAATTTCATTTTCCATATTCTTGCTCAGCAAACCCCATTTTGTAAGATGGCTTTGTAACTCTTTGCAGACAGCTTTGGACTGAACTATCTTGATTAATTTTACATTGTCTGTAAACTTTGCCACCTCCCTGTTCATCACTTTTTCCAGATCATTTCTCAATATGTTGAACTGTACAGGTCTCACTATAACCCTGTTATTTACTTCCTACTATTGTGCAAACTGATCATTTATTCCTAAACTTTGTTTCTTATATTTTAATCATTTACTGATCCAGGAGTTGACTCCCCTCTTATCCCATGAGTTCTTTTATTGTTTAAGAGCCTTAGGTGTGGGACTTTGTCAAATGCTTTTCTGAAAGTCAAAGAATGCTGTATAACAGGCGTGGCCAAACTGTGGCTCGGGAGCCACGTGTGGCTCTTGAATGAAAAAGTGTGTCTCATAGAAGAACGTCAGGAAATCAATTTAGTAGGTAAAAGTATATGGCTATATGCCCCAGTGCGGCTCTTGAAGGTTTAATAATCAACGTGTGTGGCTCTTGAGTTCTGTAAGTTTGGCTACCCCTGCTAAACTGGCAGTAAAATACTAATAAGTTTGCCCACCCCTGCTAAGCTGGCAGTAAAATACTGATAAGATCTGATTGTTGTAGGTGGCCCATTTATTTCTACCCTAACAGGTTTTTGCAGCTTTGCTTGATGCTGGGGTGACTGGCTATGTCTACACTACAGTGCTTTATTCAGCCAACTTAATAAAGTCTACTTCAAGCCAGCTTAAAGTAGACTTATTAAACCAGCATAGCCTGTCCACACTCAAAATGCCAGGAGACTGCCCATGTCCTCACTGGCAGCTGCTAAGTTGCCCTAGGAGTGGTGCATTGTGAGTAGCTGGCCCACAGTGCACCACAGCAGAGGTGCCCCTCTCTCCTGGCCACTCCTTTACCAAACGAAGTGAGTGACCGCACCACCCTCCATACTGTACATGGCAACAGGGAGGTCAGGGAGCCTGATGTGCCCCAGCAATGTGCCAGCACACCCCTCACCCTTCCTGCATTGCCTGGACTCCTTCAGCTCTGGCCAGGTGCTGCAGGGCAAGTGCCAGCCAGGGGTATCTGGATCCGGAACTGCCCCCTGCCCCACATGGCCCCAATCCTGCTCCAGTCCCTGATCCGGCTGCTGCCACAGCTGCTTATCAGGAGCAGCAGGGGCCCAATCCAGCTTCAAGCTTCTTATAAGAAGCCCAAAGCCAGAGACAGTCCGTGCCACCTTCTACAAGTGGCAGGAGCTGTCTCCGAATGGCTGCTGCTTGCTGGATTGGGCCCCTTCCAGCTTCTCTGTGGGCCAGAGATCCAGGGCCCATGTCCTGCTGACCCCAGCATAGTGATGCTCCTACTGTCAGCACAGGGGAAGGGTGCAGCAGTTGTTAAGATTCAAACACTGGGAAAGAGCAAATAGAGAAAGGTGAAGTCAAATCCTTGTTGTAACAGGAAAAAAAAAAATCCATAGTCATGATTTAATCCTTTTTTCACACAATCTAATCTAAAAGAAATAGCAATTTTCTTTTTCTTTCTTTCTTTCTTTGTGCTGTTTCCCAGTTTTTGAACCTTAACAACTGCTTTGATTTGCTGTTACAGTGTGACCTGATGCTATGTCTTACACTCCCCTGCATTTATTTTCCTCCCATTCTGTAAGTTCCCCCATCTTCAAACTGTCTGAGGAAGTGGGATTTTCTCCCATGAAAGCTCATGCAATAAATAAATTTGTTAGTCTTAAAGAATGCCACAGGACTCTCTGTTCATTTTACAACAGTATTGGGGGGTCGGGCTGAGAAGGGGAGAGAGTATTCTCCCCAGGACTTGAAATTAGGGCGGGGTGTAGAGGGACATGTAGGGGCTGTTGGGGTGCTCACTAAATTGGTATAACACTGTGACTAGCTGCAACTCAGGTGGGGTGTGTTGGGAAATTTGGAGGGGGTGAGGGGAGGTTAGGAAAATCCCTGGGAGAGACACACAAGGTCAGGCTGAGAAGGGGACAGATGTGGGGTTGGGCTGAAGATGGGCAAGGGAAGAAACACATGGGGTTGGGCTGAGAAGGGGAAAAGACGCCAGATCAGGTCAGGGGAAGGGGAGAGATGTGGGTATGGGCTGAGAAATGGAGGAGACGTCGGATCAGGTCGGGGGAGAGAGAAAGATGCTGGGTTGGGCTGAGAACTGGGGGAGACATCAGGTCAGGTCAAGGGAAAGAGAGAGATGCGGGGTTGGGCTGAGAAAGGGAGAGATGGGGGGTCGGGCTGAGAAGTGGGGGAGACGTCAGGTCAGGTCAGGAGAAAGAAAGATGCTGGGACAGGCTGAGAAGAGGAGAGGAGCAGGAACAGGCAGGGAAGGGGAGAGACGCAGGGTCAATCTGAGAAGGGGGGAAGATGGCGAATCAGGTTGGGGAAGCAGGGCCATCCTGAGGGCTGACCCAAGTGGTGTGGGGCCCTGGGCAAATTGCCCTCCACGGTGCCCCTCCCAGCCCCCAGCACTGGGGGGGGGTAGGGCCAGCTGGCCAAGGGGAGGGGCAGAACCCTGTGCTGCCCCCGCCATGCCTGAACTGGGCGAGTGGCCAAAAGGGCAGGCCGGTGCAGCGCTGCTGGTGCCTCTCCCCTCTGCTGAACATGCGTGCTGCTCTGAGCTCCGTGCTGGAGCAGTGGGGAGGGGGTGGGAGGCAGTGCAGCCAGGCCAGTGGTGGGGGGGCAGTGATACCAGCTCTGCGCTGCCTCCTGCCCCCTCCCCGCTGCTCCAGCATGAAGCCCAGAGCAGCGTGCATGGCGGGGAGCAGGGGGGAGGCACAAGCAGCACTGCACTGAGCTGCCCGTTTGGCTGCTTGCCCAGTCCCTGGCATGGTGGGGCAGCAATGCGGCTGCACGGGGCCCCCCAAAGCGCAGGGCTCTGGGCGTCTGCCCTTGTCATGCTACCCTAGGGACGGCCCTGGGCGAAAGTTGTGTGGGCTGTAGTGCTAGGATAGAGGACTGCAAGGCTGGGGCAAAGACATGAGGGGTTTTATGTTTTGCACACAGCTGGAATGTTCCCATCTTTGTTGTGCCTTCTCTCCAGCCCCCGTCCCCGTGTTTCAGATAGCTAGAAGGCCAATTAAGTTGACTTAAGCCAACTGCTGGGCCACATTGGCTTCAGCTGGCTTAACTGATGAGTCAACTTTACAAGTCGACTTAACTGATGAGTCAAGTTCACAAATGAGAGTTACTAAGTCAACTTAAGAGTTTGCTGAAGTGTTTAAGTCAACTTAATAGCTCTCATTGTGGCCAGAGCTTTGTTTAATTGACTTAAGGGGCTTTTAGTCGACTTAAACCTGTAGTGTGGACATACCCACTCTGAGTTCTCCCTGTCTTTCAGGGAGCTTCTGTGCGAGAGCCTTACCCCGTCAGCAAGGGGCAAGGGCTTCACTGTGGCAAAGTCTGCATCCATGGCTGGCATGGGGGGAGGTTCAACGGAGAGCTCTGGCCGTCTTCTGACAACTGGCAGAGAAGCTGCTTCTAGGAGCTATCCTCTAGGTGAGGGTTGGGCTACTCCCATGGGGAGCCAGATTAGGGGCTTTGCTGTAGAGGCCTGCAAGAGGTGAGAGTGGCAGAGACTTTCCAATAAAGAATTTAAAAATATTGTCACATTTTCCTGAACTTTCAGGCATCTGGTGTTGATTTATTTACAGTTCATTCATGTTTTACACAGTCCAGGGGTACTTTGGTTCATCTGGTTGTATAAAAGTAGTGTGAAGAGGTTTTTTGTTTGTTTGTTTGTTGTTAGTTTTTTTTCTTTAAATTCCAAAGGGGCAACCGTGTTAGTCTACTTCAGCAAAACAAGAAAGGAGTCCTGTGTCACTTAAAAACTAACAAATGTATTTATTGCATGAGCTTTTGTGGGAGAAAATCCCACTTTGTCAGACTCTTTGAAGACAGGGGAACATACAGAATAGGAGGAAATAAATGCAGGGAAGTGTAAGTCATGGGAACAGGTCACACTGTAACAGCAAATCAAAGCTGTTGTAAAGATTCATGCGAAAAATAAATCTGTTAGTCTTAAAGTGCCATGCTACTCCTTTGTTTTTTTTTGTAAAGATTTAAACACTGGGGAACAGCATATAGAGGAAGATGAGGTCAAATCACCTGCTGTATTAAGGGAAAAATCCAAAGTCCGTATTAAGCCCTGAAGTGATGCAATCAAGGTGATTTGACCTCATCTTCCTCTATATCAGGAGTCTCAAACTCAAATCACCACAAGGGCCACATGAGGACTGGTAGAGGGCTGCATGAGGATTAGTAAGGTAGCCTGAGGGCTGCACCACTGAAACCTTTCCATACAACAATATTGCAAATGATTGTGTCATTGCGGGCTGCAGGAAATAGCTTTAGGAGCCACATGCGGCCCACAGGCCATGTGTTTGAGACCCGTGCTCTGTATGCTGTTCCCCAGTGTCTGAATCTTTACAACTGCTTTGATTTGCTGTTACAGTGTGACCTGTTTCCATGACTTACACTTCCCTGCATTTATTTCCTCCCATTCTGTATGTTCCCTCATCTTCAAAGCATCTGACAAAGTGGGATTTTCTCCCATGAAGGCTCATGCAATAGATAAATTTGTTAGTTTTTAAGTGCCACAGGACTCCCTGTTTTTTTTTTAAATGCCAGCAGTGTTCACTTCTACATTTCTCATAATAAGTGCACTGTTTTGAATTGGATTAGGGATTTCCTTAGAACATTACAACATCATGAGCATTCTTCCTCTTTCAAACAGGCAGTCTGAGTTCCTCCAGTAAAATTCTCATGGAGACTGTTTTGTAGAGGAAAGCCAATGACCTTTTGCAGCATTGGTAGAAAGGAAAAGTTTTAGTCATCTTTAAATCAATTTTAACAGGTTAGTATAGCTTCCAAAAACCAGCATTGTAAAAATGTCAGCAAAAAGAAAAGGCATGGCAAGAGGATGAAAAGAGGTAGCAATATTTCCACAACTGAGAGGGAAGAGGATAGAGGAGAAGGGCATGGACATTCCTTCTAAGCTGATGATGCAGCTGAGCAAGTTATGGATGTACTTGGGGAGCTGGCGGGCAGCAGGGAAGGGGCCTAGTGGTGGTCAGGGAACCAGCAGGGAACTTGCTCAGCTGCATCCATAACTTGCACAGTTGCATCATCAGCTTAGATGGAACATTGCTTCCTTCTGCCACAGGCAATAATTCAGGAAAGCATCTCTGTTCAGGACATCACTGGAGCATGCACTTAACTTTAAGAACATATTCATGTTCCATTAAAATCAACAGGTCTTAAGCATCTGCTTAAGTGGTGTCCTGAGGAGGGATCGATAAAACATATGCTTAAATTCTTTCCTTAATCAGGGTCTTAATCTGTTGGCTAGAGTAGCTGAATGTGGTTAAACAGCTACAATATTCAAACCCCTTGGTTTGAGCATTTCAGTAGTTTGGCTGGGAAAGCCAACAACTTTTGAGAGTTTTGTGGTGATAGATAATGCATAAAGGATTTACACTCTAATTTATATTGTATTACAGTATCTTGTATAGACTTAATAAAAGATTAATAGATCTCATTAGCCAGTGTTATAGATGCTTATAAGCATCTCAGTAGTTGTGGCAGACGATTATAAGCAAATTATTGGTTTCAATAATGATCTGTAACAATTGATTCACCAGTTACTCAGACACCTATATAAACTATTTATGAATGAGCCTTGATATAAAGTGTAAACCACTAAGGTCAGATATTTTTATTATGATACAAATAAGATACATGATATTATCTGCATTCAATCTTTTCATTTTCAGCATTAAAAGAGAAAATGTGTAAATCCAACCTTTATCAGCAAAAATGTTTAATTCTGGAGATCCTCTGAACATTGTCCAAGATTTTAAAAATTTAGCCTAAAGTTAGGAAACTAAGTCCATATTTAGGGTCATCAATAGGTAGTGTGAATTTCAAAAGCATTAAATTACACAGCACCTCCCACTGGGAGATGAGGATGTTTTATACCTTGCAGGGCTCATTAATACAAGAAATCCCTATTTAAAATCTCATTAGAAATTCTGAGTGTATTACCTGTAAACATTCTTTATGAACTGGGAGACTTTACAGCTGTGTGATATCTACGCACACGAAGCACGTTATCACAAGCAAAAAGCTGAGGCCTGATGGATAACGGAAGTGAAATGTTTTTCAAGTTATGTAAACCACTGATGGATGAATCATACTTAATGGCATTTTCAGAGAGAGAGACTCAGGAGAGACTTTGAAGCTTTTGAACTGACAGTCAACCTTCAGCACATTTGTTCCTTTAACTTTCCTTAAAGTATGTTCGCCATGCTCTTGCCTTATTAGCAGAAAACTGACAAATGGAACACATAATGAATTTCTTTGACCCTTAAATAATATTGTTCTGCCCAAATCTGCATCTTTGGATATTCACCATTTTTCCCCCCTATAAGTCAATTAATTTGAAAAGCTACTCTGGCAGGCGCAACATTTTATGTTTCCTAACATTTAAAAATAGAAGTTTGTGTAACAGAATGTCTTAGTAAATTTACCACACGGCTGGAAGACATCAACTTGTTTTATTTAGAAAACAAAAATAATAATACAATACATAATGGAAATTATTACGCTAAATAGAGTGTTCTGACAGGCTTTGTCATCAATCAAAATAAACAGAGATAATTTAAAATAAAAGAATAGTTAATATTAGTTTGTACTTATGTCAGAGTAGGTTTATCTGAAGAATTGAATATACTGAGTTAATATTATTCCCAATTTACAGAGGGAGAAACTGAGGAAGAGGGCATTTAAGTGGCTTGCCTACAGTCAACCAGCCAGCCAGTCGTGCTGGGGAACAGAGTACAGGTCTTCTAACGCCTGAGTCCCTGATCTAACCACTGGACAATGCGGTCTTTCAGATAAGAATAGATTCTGCCTTAAGGTATATCACACTCAGATCTGAACTCACAGGTTAAGGAGTCTCTGAGTGTGTTTAGAGGAGACCACAGTTCCTTCTCCCGTGCCTGGCTTGGGAAAACCATGCTCTAGTGCAGTGAGATCTCCCCATCTTGTTTCTGTCTATTGTCACAACTTCATGAACCGATACTGCTTTAGATGAGAACACTTCAGTTTCATTGCTTGTTGTCGCCATTATTTTTCATCCTTGCTCTGTATTTCCTACCTGTTGTTGTGCCCAGAAGGGAGGGATGGCAAATACCACAAGAACTGTTTTCACTTTAATATTTCCATCCAATTCGGGGATAGGATGTACAGTAAATCTCAGGACAGATTTTCCCTGTGTGATTCCCAAGGTGTTTTTGCAGATCACCCCAAAAGATACAAACAATGAAAGTTCCGTGGCACCTTAAAGATTAATGAATTTTTTCAGGCATGAGCTTTTGTGACTGCAACCCACTTTGTCAGATGCATGTAGCAGGAACTATAGTCAGGAGATATATATACACATGTAAGGGTAAGAAACATTACAATGGGGAGGGCAGGGCAAGTGCTAAAAAAGTCAGTTCAGTAGGGTGGATGAGGCCCACACAGAACAGTTGACTAGAAGGTGAGAATGTGTGAACAGGGACAATTAGTTTTTGTAATGAGATAACCATTTCAAGTTCTTATTCAGACTCAGTCTGATAGGCTATGTCTGCACTGGCCAATTAGTCTGGACTAAGGAGGCTTAGTCTGGACTAATTTAGCCCATGGCTACACTAGGCTTTGCCTAGTTTGAACTAGGAAATTTCTTAGTTTGAACTAGAGAATGCCTAGTTTGAACCTGTAAGTACTGGCAATTAGTCCGGATTTCTGCGCTTAGTTCGAACTTGAGTTCAAACTAAGCACATGCAAGACTCAGACTAAACCTTAGTTCAAATTTAAGAAGTTCGAACTAAGCCATTAGTTTGAAATAATCATGCATTCTTGTTTGAACTAAACATTAGTTTGAACTAGAATGTGTAGTTAGTTCGAACTAACCCGCAGTTACTTCAAACTAAGCTCAAACTTCTTAGTTCGGACTTGCAAGTCCAAATTAAGTTTGGCTAATGTCGACATAGCCATAGTGTCAAGTTTGCACGTGTTCCGCCCCCTGGGGAGAGGCCCCACCCCTGGCCAGGGATAGGGCCAAGGGGAGGCCACGCCCCCGCGAGTGGCTAGGCCGCAGCATGGCGCGGCCAGAAGCAGCTGCTGGCGGCCAGGTGGCCAGGCCCCAGATCCCCAGCGGGGGACGGGACCACCGCCACCATGGGTGGCCAGCTGGGCCCTGAATCCCGGGCCGGGGCCAGGGCCACAGTGGCTGTGGGTGGCCAGCTGGGCCCCAGATCCCCCTCTGGGGATCCGGGGCCTGGCCACCGGTGGCCGCGGCGGCCCCGTCCCTGGGCGGGGATCGGGGGCCTGGCCTCCAGCGGCTGCTTCTGGCTGTGCCATGCCGCGGCCTAGCTGTTCGCAGCGGCATGGCCTCCCCCTGGCCCTATCCCTGGCCAGGGGCGGGGCCTGCCGGGTGGCCAGCCAGGCCCCGGATCCCCGGCCCGATTGGGCTGGAGATCCGGGGTGCTGGCATTGGGACCGGGGGCACATGCCCCGGCGTGCCTAACGCCAGTGATGCCGCTGCACTGAAGTCTGTTTTTGAAGTTTTTTTTGTTGAAGTATGGCAATTTTCATGTCTTCTACAGAGTGTCCAGAGAGACTGAAGTACTTTCCTACTGGTTTATGGATATTGCCATTCTTGATGTCTGATTTGTGTCCATTTACTCTTTTGCTTAGGGACAGTCTGGTTGTCCAATGTACGTGGCAGAAGGGCATTGCTGGCACATGATGGCATATATCACATTAGTAGATGTGCAGGTGAATGAGCTCCTGATCATGGGACTGATGAGGCTAGGACCAGTGGGTTCTCACTAACATTTATGTGTGGCCAGAGTTGGCATTACGGTTTGCTGCAGGAGTAGGTTCCTGGCTGAGTGTTCTTGCTGTATGGTGTGTGGTTGCTGGTGGGTATTTGCTTCAAGTTGGGGGGTTGTCTGTAAGCCAAGATTGGCCTGCCTCCCAAGGCTTGAGAGGGAGAGGGATCATCTTCTAGGATAGGCTGTAGATCCATAATGATGTGTTGAAGAGGTTTTAGCTGGGGGCTGTAGGTGATGGCTAATGGTGTTCTGTTGTTTTCTTTGTTGGGTCTGTCCTGTAGTAGGTGGCTTCCGTGTACCCATCTGGCTCTGTCAATCTGTTTCTTATCACCAAAAGTTACAGAGATGAATCAACACTTCAAGTACTTATCCAAACTAAAGCTGAACTCTGAGGGGCAGATTATGTGCTTTGTCTGTGAAGGTATGCAGCAGTGCTCCCTGTAAGCTGTATAGGAGGGCAGGGGCACAGCCCCTCTCCTTCCCCCATGCAGAGAGCACTGCCTGCCGTGCACTGCCAGGGGCAGAGAGTTTCCCACAAGCTGGGAGTTTTTGAAACTCCCGAGTCCCACCCTGAGCATGCTCAGGGAGCAGCCTCTGGCATGGCCCAGTAGCAGCAGCCCTGTAGGCCACGTAAAAGGGAAAAGGGGCCCTTGAGGGGAGTGGCAGAGAAAGATGGGAGGAGATCGCAGGAGATCCTCTTTAAAAGGCAGCCAGCCAGCTCCAGCTTCTCAGCAAGCAAGGAGGGAGAGAGCAATCTTCTCATTTACTGTGGCTGCAGTCCCCTCCTGTGCAAATTAACCTTCCATAGCTTCTCATTGTCCTTCCCAGAGCTGTGCTATTGTTGGGACTAGCCAGGGTGTCCTATCAGCCTTCCTCCCCCTCCCTCTCCAAGCTGCCTTTCAACAACAGCTTTGTCACAGGCAGAGTCCCTTTCTTACACCTGCCGTGGCTCAAACCCAGGGAAGGCTGATGCTGGGCTGCAATAACTAACACTCTAGGACAGGAATTCCCAACCTTTTTAAGGCTGGGGGCCCCCTTTGCAAGGGAAAGGAAGGCTGCAGCCCCCTTGGTTGAATGAGGCACCACGATGTAGTGGTGGTGCCTCCACCAGGTAAATGTGGCTCGCTGCTCACTGTGTCCAAGGCCTCCCTCCCTGGAGCTGCCATGGCCATGGCCTCTTCCCCCACCTGGGGAGCCAGGAGCTGCTGCAGCTGTGGCCTGCTTTCTAGCTGCTTCTTCTTCCCAAGCCCCACTTTGCATGATCAGGGTTGGAGTTTTAAAAACTCCCAGCCTGGGGGAAGCTCCCTGCTGGCTGGCCAGAAGCCTGGGTCTCTGTGGCAAATGGAGACCCAGGCAGTGTCCAGCCCCAGCTGCCTGCCTGCGTGCAGACCTCCTGGAGCCATGCTGTAGCCCACCAGGGGTCTGCGGCCCACAGATTGGGAACCACTGCTCTAGGAGCAGTGAGGCAACTTAACCCTTTACCTACCCTGGACAGTTGCTGGAAAAATGTCTATGTGTATTTCTGACTCCTATGGCTGGAGCAGACCAGCTAATGTTTTGGCATCCTGATAGTAATACAGGGCATTGTGGTAGGGGGCACACAGCCAGCTCTCTCATTGCAAGTTCCAAAATGGTGGCTTAGCTGAGTTCAGCAAAACAAACAAAGAGTCTGGTGGCACTTTTAGAGACTAACAAATTTATTTATTGCATGAGCTTTCAAGGGAGTCTTTAAAAGTGCCACCAGACTCCTTGTTTGTTTTTCTCTAGTTGCAGTTTGTGAATAAGAAACCCAGGAATCAAGAGTTAGCTCCTGAAGTTACACTAAAGCAGAAATATTTGTATAGACCTCTGGAAAGGTACTTAGCATGAAAGATGCTAAGCAAAATAAATTATATTGAACCATGTAGGATCTCTACCAAGGGTGAAAGCTTTTCTTTGCAGTTGCTAAAAGGCTTTGATATACAAAATATATAATATACAAAAGTTCTGACAGCTCTTTTAAAAATATTACAAACCTGTTCCTTTTTCTGCAAGTAAGTTTTAAAAAATAAATGCAGTTTATATTTTATTTTATCTAACTACATCCACTTTTTATTTTTTCTTTCTTCAGAACACTTTAGAAAAGATTCCTTAAGATGAAAAGAGTTTTCTCTGGCACGAGAGGTGTGAAATGGCAGGAGGATGAGAATCATTTAGTGCCATGTAGAGCATTTTAAAATACAAATTAATGAAGCCAAGACTGATGCAATATTGCTGTAAAACAAAGAGTTCTGTGGCTCTTAAAGGCTAACAAATTTATTTATTTCATGAACTTTCGTGGGAGAAAAATCCCACTTCATCAGAGTATGCAATAAATAAATTTGTTAGCCTTTAAGTGCCACAGAACTCCCTGGGTGTTTGGGTGTTTTTGTTTTTGTTTTTTTACTGAACTAGACTAACATGGCTACCCCTTTGGACCTTGGCAATAATGCTGGTTGATGTTTTCTTCTGGAAACATGACAAAGACAGGCAACAAAAACTATGAGGTGTAGATAATGGTAAAGGTTAGATAGGCAGCAAGTGTCATTGTCACATTTGTTTAGTAAATTAATAAAACTAAAGTATTTCAGTTTAACATTTTTATTAAAGTTCCAGCAGAAAGACAACATCTATGCATTTCTTTTGAATTATGATAGTTAGGCATGCTGATGCTTCCGGCTCCAAAAAACTGTTGCCCAGGTGGCACCATGCCTCACAAATTGCTGCTTAGTGAATACCATAACTTGCCAAGCTGCATTTTCAGTTTAGAGGGAACAATGGTGTGCAGCACAAAGGGAAGTATGGCTTTAAGCCACTTGAATGCTGCTTGGATTCTAGGTCAACAGTCAGCTGATGTGAAGATGGTATGGAGGCCAATGTGATTGAGAGTTGCCTTACTCAGAGTGCCTATGGTTTTCACTGCAAACCCAGACAGTCCACAATCTCAGTAATGCTCCGCTCTGTGGATGCTTCCCCTTTCACCCCGGCTCCATTAGAGCTCAATCCCTGTGTGTACAGTGCTTCTGTACTTCTCTAGTGCTGGAGGAAAGGCCCCTATGGTCACTATATTCTACCAGAAAGGTACATACTGGTAATATCCTAAGTGGCAGCCATGATTGGTCCTTGCATCTTTTGAAGTTCATTCAATACCCTACTTTTTAGCTTAGTAACAACCAATGTTCCCTCTAAGCCGGTGATGCAGCTGAGCAACTTATGGATGCAGCTGAGCAAGTTCCTGGGCCCGGACCGGGCCCCGAGCCACTGCCCATCAGTTCCCCAAGTGCATCCGTAACTTGCTCAGTTGCATCACCAGCTTAGAGAGGGAACATTGTATAGATGTCTTTTTGTTCAAACTTTAGTAAATTAATAAAACCACAGTATTTTAGTTTAACATTTTTATTAAACAAATATGAAGCAATGATGCTGCCTATCAAGC